>JAULKK010000008.1:3495464-3509502 GCA_032355705.1 Rubia peregrina
GCTGACATTTGTGGGACTTCATTGAAATTGAATAGACGCCAATTTATGAGTGGATCGTGAACAAAGGCCTGCAAAGCAGAGAAACATGGAATTAAAGATTTCCTTGAGGAAAAAGAAGACAGGTTTTTTTTTTTGGTAAAAGCAGATTCAGTTACCTCCATCATTGCCATAACACTAGCTTTATTGGTCCGGAGAACTTGCATGACATTTTCACAAGTTGAGCGAAAGTTGCCCTCAATACCGCTAACTTCCATTGCTTTAACAAGCATTCTCGTAAGGCGGAAAGGAACCTATATCAAAGCTTTTTGTAAGAGGAGCCATTTCAACTTTTTAATTGAAGGAAAGAGCAAACCAGGTAACAAACCTTTTCAGGGAATTTCTCTCTGTTCATTGAAGCTTCAAAGCAATCTCCAAAATTAATGTGTAAAATATTCCCACTGACATACAATATGCATCACAAAAAAGTACAAATCTAAGCCAAAGCCAACAATGAGTTACTTGTAAGCATTAGCGCACATGTGCATATGCAACATAATAAGATTACTCGGATGTCGGTCACCTAGTCCAAGAAGATAACCAACCTGAGCAAGAATAAATTTGTCAAAAAATGTACCATGCTCATCACAGCTAAACTTCTTGTATAATTTGTCCTCCTATCTAGACAAATCTCGGATGTGCGACTTTTCAACCAAAGTGTCTGTACAAATAGAGTACGCTTTGTAAAAAGACTATTAACTACCAGACGCATTCGCCATGTAACTTGAGAGAGAATCAAGGTTTCCAATTAATACTTACTCTTGATAGGTCATTCCCTTCAGTATTCTGTAAAGCATATTCAAACACTTTCACTTTAACAATAAGAGGAATGTGTTCATAGTCTGGGGCAAAACTAAGCATTAGTTTGTGCTCTTGATTTAGTGTGATCTACAAAGTTCAAAGAAGAACAAATTTAGAGATGGGAAAATGAAACATGAAACATGGACAAACCTTAGAGGGAGAGTGATGTGTGAACAAACCTTGCGAGCATCTCTATACTCGCGAATAAGATGGTGCAAAGTGTCCCAATTTGGAACCCATCCTATCAACCCGCTATTTGGAGATAAAGGAATGACTGAATATCGTCGAATAGAAATATCTTTCTCAGCAGTCATCCTAGAATTTTCCAGTAGTAGATTCACCAAACCAAAGAGCTGGCAAACATGCAAAGTTTAAAATATACAAGCAACCGAATAAAAAGGACACATATTCAAACAATCTACAACCTGCATGACACGTTCATGTTGGCGTAGATCTTCATGTCCCTTTAGTAGGAAAGCATAAACTTCATCGTCACTGCTATGTATAGTCAACTTCCGAGGTCGTTGTTTAGATGTAATGCCAACAAGCTCGTCGACAAATGATCCTATGGTGAGCACTGGGATATCTGAGGTAGTAGAATTGTGAGGACATGGTGTGAAAAAATATTTAAAATAAGAAAGTGCCTACTGAATTTTACCTGCTTGATAGTTTCCAGGAACAGCTAGCTCTAGATTTCGATATTCCAACAGTTCAGGAAAAACAGACTGGTTTTCCAAATGTAACATTGACTCAGTACTAAGAGGCACAATATTTGAAATTGAGTACCATAAAACATGTATCTATACTTGCCTGCAAATCCAAGGTTGTGAGAGACCCAAGTTGCTTGTCTATCCTCCGAAATACATGATAATAAAGATCCCAGGCCTGACAGAGACCCAAGTTTCTTGAAATGTAAGGACCCCGGCTTGAATACAATAATATGATATAATTTACAATGCAGACGGGATGTTTTTAAAATAGTCATCTCCACTGAGAATCAGTTTTGTTAATAAAACAAAGATAAAAAAATGCTTTGGATCATTGAAGAAACAAGAATATGGATGTTTTATAAAATTCGGCCACTGAAAATTATATTTATATGCCCGACACATCTAGTCAAGAACCAGGAGTAATGAAGTAAAGTGCTAATGGTTTTACTTCCATACTCCAACTTAAATCTGTTCCAATCAAACTGAACTTGATCATAGAAAATATAGTTACTGCAAAATCACAGCCCTTGTGGCAATGCAAATTATTTATTTTAACTTATATAACATGAAAATATACACACGCACATAAATAGAATATATAAATACTCTCGTGTAAAAGTACCTGAGTAAGTTCAGCATCTTTTCCTGTTCTCTTATACTTCAAGCAACACTCATAAGCATCCTGTAATTCATGGCGGTATGCCTGCAAACAAATGAAACATCCATTTTAATCACAATTGTAGGGAAAAGAGAGAGACTATGAAAAACACCCAAGCATTCATCTTTCAAGCAATAAATGGGAAGTCCGAATTCAATCTCAACTATGTATGAATAAATTATTGATGAAAGATATATATGGATAAATTGCTCAACAAAAATCAGACCACACCAAAGTCACGGGATAGATCAGAATAGACCGTCTTCCTAAACAAAGTGTTACCAAGGGAACATCTAACCATGGGTCCTATGCAATACATTACCTGAATAAAAGCTTTTTCTTTTGCAGTGGTATCATTTCTTGCCACCCCTTCCTCAAGCATGTCATGCAATGGTTCTAACACCTTTAGCATCCCCTCAATGTTATGCTCACCAAAATACAAACGGCTAGCCTCTTCAAGTCCTTCGTGCCACATTTCATGCCACAGAATTGCTACCCTAATCAACTCCTTTGAGACGAGTTGTGCCTTCAGAGAAATCATAACAGTCAGAGCAATACAGCAAGCAGCACAAGGAGACTACAAAGTGGTCACAACTTTCACCTGGTCCACCAATGCACCACTATGCTGCCGAACTTTCTCTACAACTTCTTCAGCAGCACATCTACGTAAAATGCTAATTGATTTGCACGCAACAAGAAGAGGATACATCAGAGCCTGCAAATGTTATAGATGTGTAAATATAGAATTTCCTCGGAGAACATTAGAGGATATAAGCAAGCAATAAATGATCACAAAAAGCTTTTGTGATTAAGAGCCTTGCAACCAATCAAAATCAACATGCATTAGTATGATTTCCAATCTTGTATACCAAGGAGTAGCAGAAAGGTCATCCTCAAAAGAAACTATGGTGTGTGTACAAACCTGTGGATGGGTCTGCCCAATTCGTACTAATAGTGATTGTATCAGTTCACGGACAGCATGGTTATTAGAATGTATCCTGGCAATTATCTGGGGCAACACAACCAACCAAGTGTTGATATTAACATGTGTAAATCCTATCTGCAATGCCATTTGAACATCTGAAGTTGCTCCATGGTTAAACCACAAAGTGAGGAGCCGCAGAATATCCTGGAACCAATCGAGAAAGTGAGACATTTAGATAAATATTACTTCATTCAGAGGCAATGTTTTATATCTAAAAATTTGGCAAAATAACAGACAGAGCTTCAGCGTACATAGGGAAATAAAGTAAAATTTCTAAATGCTCTCTACAGATTCTACACAAGAAGCTTAGACTTGGATAAAGTCAGAGCATCAACCGAGCGGAAACAGGAAGCGCAACATAAAACATACTTAAGTTGTTCAGTATCTGGGTATAATAAACAAGATGATCTTAAGAGCCAGTAAATGTCCACAGTAAATATTTATATTACTAAACACAGTAAATATCAAAAGCCTAGTTAAAACACAAAGACAGGCCATAACAATTGAACCCCAAAAAGTTGACATCCAACTGAATGTCTGGAATAGATTGTAAGAAATATAAATTTAGACAAACCAAATCACTAAGAGGCATGAATACTGCCAGATATATAGTCTCACGTGAATGCTTAAGATATGAAGTTCTGAGAATGAAAGTTACCTGTAGACTATCATCTACTCCTTTAGCATGTGCTCCACAAGCTATGGAGTGAAAGTATCCATTCACTGCAGCAACAACATATTGAGAAGCTATGCCAGGAGAGCCTTTTAGAGTAAAATGAGACATCACTGCTGTATTGAAGAGTGCCCAAGTATGCCATGCTTTTGCCCAGTTTGTAGCAAAATGAGTGGCATTTCGAAATGCACCAAGAATTTCTGAGACATCAGAGTTTATTTCAATTTATCAGTATATAAAAAAAAGTAAATACACCAAATCTCATATACTCCTACCATTCGTGTCCTTAAAGTAACAACAGCTACAGATAACATTACTCAAAGATGTTCCATTTTTAACAAGTGGGAACATGCTACCAGACTATACAGAATACATCAGTGTTCAGATTTTTTTACTTTCCTCTATGGTCTCTTCTTTTCCAACAGTGGCTCATCGATTGGTGGGAAGAATACTGTACAAACTAGACGTACAGATACATACAAACATATCCAGATATTGTACCAGTTTACAACCTTCCAAAAAGATTCTTCACTTAAACAAGCATATAATTCAATAAAACAGGATAACCTAGTCAAGTTAAGAAGGGCAGACCCCAGGTACTCATTTACACCTAAACACAAAAATGAATAGAGAGTATAAAACCTCAGTTGAGTATTGAACCTTTTTTTTTAGTAAGTTAGGAAAACAAATAGGCTATAATGCTTTTTCATTCTGAATATGTTTAATAAATTTTAGAAAATTAAGTTGACTCTTTGGGGCATGACATAAAAATATCCACTAAGAGAAAAAGATCGAGTGAACACCTGGTATAGAAGAATCATCATCCAAACCAGGAGAGAGTGCCCACTGCCAGCTTCCGAGTGTTAGATATACACGGGCAAGGAGTGGCACATTGGAGTTACTAATTGAGCTAGTCTGAATGGCAGGCTGAATATTTGGCATCAGTGTAAGCTCTGCTCCCAAATCCTACATCGATGCCACAATGATTGAAAAATATAACATTTTTTTATAGAGGCACACAGCACCAAAAGTTAAATCACCAAACTTTCGTTTACCTGCAATCTAGCAAAGGCTGCTCTGCGTTTTTTATCCTCCCCAAGTGACCACTGGTATTTTAAGTAAGCTAAAACCACTTGAGGAGGTCCATGAACACATACAATATCAGGGGTTGTTTCAGGATCAAACTACAGGAACCAGAGAGATTCTCAGAACAATATAAACAGAAAAAAAACAATCATCATCTAAAAAAAAAGAGGCATTACCAACCTGCAAAAGCTTGGTTAAAGTAGATTTCGCCTGACTTATTCTGCCACTCTTACGGCAGAGAGAAGCAAACTTTATCCATGTCTCGCAATCCTCGGTAGGAGGTAGCACAAGAGCCCTGACAGCCAGTAGGGCTTGCCAAACCTGAAAGTCACCAAACTCTGTTAATCAATTCTTGGGCACCGAAAGGGGAATTGATGCTGTAAAATTTATCCTTTCATGCATGTCCTTAGTTTGCCAAAACTTGCACAACAGAATACACAAATCAGCACATTTTAATAATTTGGGAAAAACTGAACCTTTTATTCCTTGGGAGTCCATCATCACTACCCCTCACCCCGCCCCAAAAATCCCTACCAAGAGATAGCACAGGGAAAAGGGAAGAAGAAAATGATCTAATAGTTCTCTGAAAGTAAGAGAAAATTCTTCCAGGACCTCAATTATGGATTAAAGACTAATATACCTCAACATTACGCTTTGTGCCTTTTATCCTCTTATTCCACATATTGCGAATGAGGGCCTTTCGTCCCTCAGCAACAGAATTTCCCACAGGAAGAGTACAGTATTCGATCACCTATTTTAATGTAAAAAATAGTAGTTATGTGACAATATAAAACCAAGGTCAGCACTAACAGTAAAGATGCAGAAAATTCTTAAACCAGTGGAAGACTTAGGACAATCAACTCTAAAATCATACTTCTTCCAACTCTGATAGCTGCTGAACACGGACCAGATTGCTATAAGCACGGTCATAACTCTCAAGAACCTGAACAGAAAAGAAAAAGACAAATCCAAGGCAGGGAGTGAGATATCACAAGATCCCCTACTGGTATATTTTAGTAGTAAGAACAATGAACAAAAACAGTTAAATCACAACCCTCAGCCTCATAGACTAATATTGTATGTAACATGAATAAACTAAACAGTAACTCAGATAATAAGTTAGATTGGCCAGTGTATAGTTCTCTTCGCACGCAGTTGAAAATAATGTGAAAGAAATGTTTTCTTGGTATGCCATTTTCAATTTTACTCTGCTCCAATGAGAAACTAATAGAAGTATAGAACTGTATGCTACTGTAGTATAGAATACAATGCAAGCTACACATTTTAACAAAGTGGTGCATAGTAAGGACGGCAAGGCTTTAAGGCATTCGTCCACAAGAAAGTTGTAACATGTAGTCTTTTGGAATGACGATGTGCTGATAAGCGTATCGAAGGGAAAGGGGGTTATTATGGCTACCTCAATGATCTGACTTCCTAGCAAGACAGCTCCAATCCTTTATAGTGATTCCAAAAGAAGAAGAAGAAAAGATCCAGAGAGTTGTTGACTTACCAAAGCAGCAAGTTCCGTAGCCAAACATTTTCTAGCTCTTTCAACATACTCACGTGCTTCATCATACTGCATCATATCAGTCAAACACTAAGATCCTTACTAATCAACCGCTAAGAAGAGAATGAATGGAGAAATAACACAAATCAGAAAAGTGGATGTATAAAATACTTTTCCACGGCGAACTAATAAAACAGCTCTGAAGAATGCCCCGTTACTGCTACCATCGCCAGTAGCAGCAGTATTTCCCAAAATACGAAGTTTGCTTTCATCACCATCATCTAGGCGGTTAACATATTCTGCCATCTGATCCCACTCACCCATGTTCCATGCAGCATTTGCTGCCTGTACCACAAACAAACATTCAGAAAAATGATTTTCCACTTCCCAGTACCCCATTATAACAAGGCTGAAATAAAAAAAAATATATATATATAATAAATAAATAAATCAACCATTGGTGCCATCTCCAACCGAGCAGCAGGTTCAGCAGGTGTCCAGAATTCCTTGCAGAGATTATTAAGCTCTTCCCAGCGAGCTAATGCAGCAAGACATCGCATTCGCCCTTGAATAACAGGAAGAGTTATGGAAGAATAAAATAAGCATCAATCACAAGTCACTGGTGAGGACTTAAAATAAAGCATGCATTTAATTCTTCATCAGAACTACAAAATATCAATTAGATTCATAACCATCAGAACTAGGAACTACCAATCATGCAGAGCTAAATACTCCATCCGTCCCACCATTATTGGCATGTTTACTTTTTCCAAGTCAAACTTGGTAAACTTGACCCTAAATATAAATTAGGAAAAATATTTACAACAAAAATATCATGTGAGATATTGTTAGATTCATCTTAACATCTATTTTTTAAATAATAATTTTTTATGTGGAATTGTTATATGTAGCTAGAGATATGGACGGTCAAACATGATCATTGCAAACCGTGAAAATGTAAACATGCCATTAATAGCGGGATGGAGGGATATGTGATACATGCAGATCGAATCTAATCAATGCTTTAAGGAGTAAGACTAGTATTAAGGAAAATCGATGTCATCTTTTCCAAAAATATGACAGTAAAAAAAGATAATGAAAAGAAGAAAGAATGATTCGTAGAAAGACATCAGCCAATGGAGCCAAAAACATATGATGAATTGAACTTAAAAGTATCAGTATATCTCATTCAATATCAAGGTTGACAGACGAGGGGCGCGGGGTGGTGAATGCATACGAACCTAAACACCAGAAAAGGAAGAGCTCATTTCATTTGAACAGACCCAATATGCATAAAAAGTAAGAAGGAACATGAGCATTAGTATCATCATACAAACCTAAGGTAGCATCTAAAACAAGATGCGGATTAGATGTTTGTGAAGCTTTGGCAGTGTATGCTTTCAAGGCATCATCCCACCGTTGCAATTTCTCATACCTATAATCATCCAAGTTGGTAGACGTGAAAAAACATATTCAATAAGATAAATTAAAATGAGTTAAAGTGCCCTGAGAAGAGATGAAAAAAGTACCATGACTCTTTAAGTTGAACACCCAGATTTTGTTGTGCATAAGTCAAAATTCCAACAGCAGCCTAAATATCAAATGGTACATCAATTACATGACTTAAGTTCTATTTTAACACAGGTAACATCAAATGATGAACTTTAAGAATTATCACCTCATGCTGATGTAGCTGGTTGTTTATATGAATGAGTGCTTCAACCACAGCAATGGGGTTGGCATCCATCCTATTAGATCGTGCCTCTTCAAACTCCATCTCTTTGTAATGCAAAGCCTTAGCAAATGCACGACACTACAATATAGAGTTGGTGATGAAAACCAAATTGTTGCATTAGAAGATAATGCAGGAGAGAATTTTAAGCAAAAGAGGCATACTTTTTCAGCAAGAGCACCCAGGAGACGGATGTCAATAGGTAGGCGCCTCTCATCATGTTCCATGAACTCTGCCTACCAAGATCATGCATTAGTGGTATCAGCAAAACCACTTTTAATTCCAATATTTTTAAGTGCAAGAACATGCGGACAACAAAAAGCCTTATTTAACACTTTCAATTCTTATCGCTACCATTTATCGGCAGAACAAATCAGAAAGTCAGTTAGCATAATCAGTTCATTACAGCTTGCACAAGTGTAACAAAATTTGTTCAAGCAGTAGTATGCCTATACATTAGCAGTACATGTTACACTTGTCTATGCACACCATATTGGAAAGGAAATAAATGCATGTCATGGAGCAAAATTGAGTCAACTCTGAAAAAGAAAAATGATTTTTTGTGAAAATCATCCGCAGTAGCAAATTGTGTTCTAGTTTGGATTAAAGCATATCAAGCAGCTTACATGAAAAATAAAAAAAGACATGCAGGAAATACCAAATTCAGAAGTGTTGCAAGAATCTCTGGAGGTATATTTGGAGAGGAAAAAGCCATTTCCAGGCTTCGCACCAGTTGCCTTTGACTAGTGTCGCTGAGTTGTGACCAGCAACTTACGAAGCCAGCTGCAAAAAGTTCCCTCCCAACAAAAGGCTGCAAAGATACAAAAAAAGAATTCATTCTTTGATCGCCAATTCTATAGCTTATGGGTTCAACCTTAAGCAATTCTCAGGACGGGTACGTGCATTTGGAGAAAAATCTGGATATCTGAGTAACAAATTATACCTGCAGCTGTGCCAGTCTGGCACAAGTTCTCAGTGCAGGAAAAGGGGACTCCTTAAGAAGCTCAATGCTAAAATGCCTCATCCATTCCGCCCAATCCTCCTTAGTACTGCGCTGAGAGGCCTCACCAGCAGTTCGTAATCGTCCATCATTCACCTGAATATGGACAAGGATGGATCATTTGGTCACTAAAATCATAAGCCTCATTCCAAGAGCACACCAGAAGTTTTGGATTTATCATAAATATAAAGCCCAGTCGAACTTCACAATGGAAAATTCTCTGAATTCCCATTTATATGATTGTCATTTACTTATCTCATACTGTAAACACAGATATTTTTACATTAAAAAATCACCTGATGGCTTCTTAGCTGACGATGTGCATCAGCTCCATCTTCGTAGTCATTCTCCATGTCACTCAAAGGATCACTGATAACATCAACTGGAACACGCCGAGACAGTCTTTGGCCAGCTGCACCACCCATGATCAAAGGTTTGCGTTCTAGTCGACCTTTGATTTCCTCAAATTCTTTATGCTACACTCACAAACAATTCAGAGACCAATTATCAGTAAATCTGAAACAAGGGGTCTTCAAGAGAAAATGTTTGTGTGTTATTAGAGTATACCCTTGATCGATGTTTTAGCATAAGCTTATGAATGGAGAGTATAAACATGGTGAAGTCTTCCCCAACAGCATGAGCTAAGCAACAAAGTGCATCAACTGCCTCCTTTCTCAGATCATCATTTTTTTCTGCAGTAGGTGTATATATGTAGAAACATTAAAAGAGGAATGGCCAGTAACATATGAGAAAAATGAGGTACTTAGATGGAATCCTTCAAGTCCAGGCAATTCAGATACAAGCGTATCTCTGCACTCACCCAGAAAAAAAATGAATAGCTTGCAAGGAGATACAGTCTTTTATGATTCATAGGCCAGAGAGCTGGGAATTTCAGTAGCCACAACATAATTACTCACAACCATACATCTGCACTTTCTATTGTTTTTAATCATATCCTAACAAAGGACAAGTTCCCTAATTTATGATATTATAACGCAAGTAAGCAGAGAAACATGCCCATCCAAGACAAGCTTCAAGTGATGAACAAGGGTTGATATATGGCCAGTAACCTGGTCAGAAAACAATCACTCATGCCAGGAAGTAAATCAATATACTCTTTGAATTAGCAAAATACCTAAACCCTCAAAGGTTGGAAGAATATCACATACCTGCACGCAAGGGATTAATCTCGTCAAAGTCTTAATTGCAGCGCGTCTGACATCAACTGATGCATCAACTTTAAACAATCTAAAGAGTGCAGATTGCAGAAGGTGCATATGCTCATCTAATGATGTCAATCACGCCACAGCAATTCGGAAGTCCGTGCATTTTCTCGAACTTGGATTTCACCTCAGCCATCCTCTGCTCCGTGCTCGGCCACCTGATGTGCTTTCGCCCGTTCATTTCCACAGCCTCCACAAAGTGACAGGATGCACTTGGAATGAATTGCCAATTTGGATGAGTAAGCTCCCAGAGCTGAGCCGTCTCAAGGCTAGGGCGACTTGATCGTGCACTGTCATCAGGATGCCATTAGTGAACGCAAAATGCGCGAAATGCGCTTCACGATCATGTGGTCCCGTGCTAACGAGCATATGTACTCGAAGGTTCCTCGAGACATGTTGAAGATAGTTTGGAACATGTCCAAACCCTTTGATGGAGATAACTTCATGTTCTCTGAACTGTGCAAGAAAGCAGAAAAAATAGTTCAGGAATAAATAGTTGTATCAGAAAACAAGAAATCTACAAGATTTGAGCTTCAAATATAATATTTTGACGAACACTCATAAAAGTCAAATGGAATCTGTGAGATTTGAGCTACTGATACTATATTTTGACGATCACTCATAAAAGTCAAAAAAGAAATCTACGAGATTTTAGCTACTGATACAATATTTTAACAAACACTCATAAAATCTAATGAAATCCTGGAGATTTGAGCTACTGATACAATACTTTGAATAACACTCATAAAAGTCCAATGAAATCTAAAGATTTGAGCTACTAATACGATACTTTTGATAACCACTCATAAAAGTCCAATGAAATCGACGAGATTTGAGCTACAAAACACTACCGATTCTAAGGTATTCTCACCTCTAAAGATCAAAGGTTTAGGCCTAACCAGTTGTGTTTCTTTGAGACTTTTCAGAACACACAGCAAAAAGTTTGCTAGCAAACTAAACCAATCAACAGAATTCCATTCATCATCTTCAGATCCTTCTACCTGTTTCATGATCGAACACAAAGTAAACTAAATTTTCTTAGGATCCAACCAATATTTGGTACTTAATAAAGTGGATTGCTATATTACGCTATTTATTTTACTGTATTACTTTACTGTATTACGTCGTATGTATTTAATATAATAAGTATTTTGAATTAAATTTAAAACTTAAATTAAATTAAATAAAAAATAAAATTTTAATTTATTTATTAGTTTCAGAAAAGTCTGGAACTTTCCGGCGAATTACAGACGGAAACCCGGCCAATTAACCGGCGGGATTTCCGGCGGACTTACCGGAGAAACATAAGCCAAATCCGGCCAGACGACATTGCCTGCGAGGGGAGAATTCGTCAATATTCATCAGTGGTTGAGGAGGGAAAATTGCGTCGCCGGTGGACTGGGCTGGCGTCGGAGGATACGGAGGATCGCATCGGAGGGTCGCATCGGGTGGTTTCCGTCGGAGTATCAGTTCGCGTCGCCGGAATCTCTCCATCAGTTGCCTGAACTCCGCCGTTCGCGTCGCTGGTTCTCCACCTCGGTTCTCGTTTCCCCCGCCGGTGGTGTCTCCGCCCGGCTCTCGTTCCTCTCTCGCCGCTCCTCTCTCGCCGCCCAGTTCTCCTTTCCCCCACCACCCCGGTTCTCCTTTCCCCCATAGCCGTGGTTCTCCTTTTCCCAGCCTAGGTTCTTCGCCGGAAAAAATGAGGCGGAAGAAGAACGACGATTTCCGATCAGGTAAATAGCGGCGGAGCGGTGGCAGTTACGGATGATCGGCGGCAGTTACGGAGGAGAGAAAAGAAACGAAAAATAATTGAAAACTCTGACTTTTAATATGGGCAAATGTTAAGAATTCCTAAATACACGTAAATTTAATGATGGATTTACTATATTATCTCAGTTAAATAATTAAAATTTAATTAAAATTAAGTCTAATTAAGGGTAATATAGTAAAATGTTCATTAAATTCACATACATTTAGAAATTCTTAATATATACTTTGATTTTATGTTTAGTATTTATATACTAGTAGTTGTTTGATAGGTTCCTATATTTATAAGCATATTTTTTTAAACCTCCAGATAAAAGTTAAAATAATTACACACTAAACCCTGGCTTAAAATGTAGTCTGCCTAAAACAGACTTTGTGTTGAATTATTATTAGCACTATTTGTTATGATATAATAATAATATATTATGTTCGATGTACTTCTATCTCCAACAAGTGGACCACATTCAATGAGGGTCGAAATATTTGGTTACCCGGTTGATTATATAAATACTATTAATGAAAAGATTAATTCATAAAAAGCTAGGTGTGGGCAAAAAAACACAGTGAGTGGGCGATTTCGCGGAAACCATGAAGCGGGGGGCAAGGCCAGCCCCGCAAAAGGGTGGTGAAGCCTTCTGTTGAGTGGGCAGAGCGATACAGGAGGATTGTATCGATGAGACCAGTCAGACGGAGGAAATCGAGGAGGAGGATAACTCGGGAGCTGAGATTGAAACGACGATCAATGAGGAAAGTTTTGTTAACCCGATTGATGATTGTGAGAAGTTAATTGAAGGTAAAGGGGGAAAACTGTGGGTTGACATAATTAGTAGATACAAAGTCCAATTAAATGGAATGAAGATTGATTACATAGCCTCTAAAATTGTTGATGGTGAAATAGAGATAAAAATTGAGCCTGATGATTTGAAAGATGAATTGGAATAGTGGTCTAACTCGTTGATTACATGTCTGTGGTGGTAACCTTATTAGGAATGCGGTACGTAGATTTGTTGTTAAGTTCTTGAACTTTGTGAGTGCTCCTGAGATTTTATACAATAATGAAGGATATTTTATCCTTAGGTTTAAATATATGGCTGATAGGGATGAGATATTAAGACGGGGTCCTTATACTATATACAGTATGTCAATTTTTTTTACAAATGTGGAAACCTAATTTCTCTTTGAAGGATGATATGGTGAGTAAACTCTTTGTCTGGGTAACATTTCCTAATCCTCCACTGCACCTGTGGGGGCAACTAGTCTGGAGAAGTTAGGGAGTGTGATTGGAAAACCTCCAGAAGCTTATCTTTGTAATCAACACAAGCGTGTTCAAGCTGGTGCACACTTGAGTTAAGATGATTACACTCAGCATGAAGGTGGTCATTATCACTACATAGCTGGGTATTCACAGCAAACTATTCATTAAACCTACTTTGCCACCCAGCTGAGGAAGAAGAAAGATGATCACAGTCATCCTGTTTCTTTTTCAGTCGATCCAATAACTCTCCAATGCGAGAACATTGCTTATTAATAATAAAAGTCGTTTGATGATCTTCGCGAGCCTTTCTTGCAGTAAAATTCTTAGCTTCTTCTTGCTGACAAATCATTTTAACTATACTCAACTGTTGTCGCTGAATAAGGTTGTTTTGTTCGACACGCAATTCTTTTAACAAACGAACAGAGTCTTATGTGCCCTTAAAAGTCTTTTTCCATTTAACTTTCAGATCATTGATACTAAGTAGAAAATACTTAAGACGATACTGATATGAATCTCCTTGCGAAGACTCTGATTTTGCGGAATATTGGATCTTTAACTGAAGAGGACATCACGCCCAACCTCTTCAATAGCACAAGAAGCAGCGT
>JAULKK010000008.1:3557698-3573986 GCA_032355705.1 Rubia peregrina
ATAAAATTTTAATATTGCAACTAAGACCTTTTACCTTTTATTATTTCAATTAAACTCCATCTTTTCATAAGCCCATGGAAAGACGGTCTTTCCCAAGACTTTGCCAAGAAGGAAAGAGGAATTTTTTAAAAAAAATGGAAACTGAAACCTACTAAATCTGATGGTGAAGGTGAAGAAAAACCGTGGACGCATTTAAGAAAGGAGAAGAATAGGGGTTGCGGGGCCCAGTGGAATTGTGTCATTATGCAAGGTTGCAGTCTACAGCTGTCAAGTGTAATCCAACTCATGCCTCTTCATGGGTAGACCCAATCACAACAACATTCCTCAACGATATCCGATTACTCATACTCCATCTGGCGTATTAGCCGGCCATATTATATATTCCCTCCGATTTTCTAACATTGATTCCTATTTTTAGGTACTATTTTTAACAAAAAAAATGAAATGAATGGTAAGGATTGCATTGAAAATAATAATAAAAAAAGTAAATTGAATGAATGAAACAATCTAGGATTTGCCAAATATGGAAAGGAGACAATATAAAAAAAATCAATCCAAAATGAAAAGGAGTCCAATGTTAAGAAACCAGATGGAATACAATAGTAAAATCACTCTCAGTCCATTCTTATAATTGTATTTCATTAAATAATTCATTTTTCTCCTACCTCTCAGCGATTCAAACTACAACTAAATCACTCCATTTTTTCTCCAGAATGGTTGAAATCACTTAGAAATCACCTCATGGAGCACATTTAATTTTATCTATACTACTTATTATTTTTACCTTTAGTATTTAATTCAAATAAAGGCAAAGTCTTGGGAAAGACGGTCTTTCCATAAGTTTATGGAAAGAATGAGTTTAACTTTTATCTTTATTTTATCTAATTTACACTTTAAACCTTGGTCTTTCCATAACTTATGGAAAAACAGTCTTTCAAGAGACGCACTCAATAAATTTACCTAACAAAATAAATTTAAATGTGAAATTTAATAACACACCTATAATTATTGAAGGCAAATTCTTGGGAAATACCGCATTTCCATAAGATTATGGGAAAATGAGGTTTAATTAAAATAATAAAAGGTAAAATATCTTAGTTGCAGTATTAAAAATTTATTATGCGACGTGTAATAGTTATAAAGTATATAACCGATTCATGCAACCCAAAATTTTTATCTTCATTTCTTTTAATTTACACTTTAAACATTGGTTTTTCCATAACTTTGGAAAGACCGTCTTTCAAGAGACGGACTCATTATTGAATTGGATTTTATTTTTTCAAATTTCATTTTCAAAATTAATTTTAATTTATAAAAAATATTTTATGAACCATAATTAAAAAAGAACCATGTACATATTCTTATAGAATGTAATTTTAATTTTTTTAAAAGAATCAAAATTTAATTTCAATTTTTAACAAAAAAAATCATAATTTTTAGCGGAATTTTTTAATTTTGTTTGCACTGACGCATGGGCCCATGCCCATGTAATCTCTGCCGTTTTGGCAGAGTTGAGACAGTTCCCATTTGGGAACCCGATCCCGCATGTTGAAGTGATTCAGCCCCCACCGTGGGGGATTTTAATCTTCATTCCGTCCCAAATTTTAAATCAACCCACTCCAAAACCCCCACTGCATTACCACAATACACAGTTTGCACAATTTTAATATTCCTAAATGCCAAAAGCCCAATTAATTAATTCCATTTTTCTTAAACCATTATTTCCGCGTATATTACATCAACGCCCCCCTCGGAGTTTCTCTGAATCACTATATAAGCTTCATGACTTTGGAAAATTACGAAATTTTAATAAATACATTTTGGTTTGCTGCGTTTTACATTTTAGTATTCTTAAACTTCACATTCAAGGCAAGGCTGGCTACATGTAAGGCACCTATATTATGTGTTTGATGATGAAATAGGTTGCTTTAGTCCATATTATTCTGTTTAATCCTAAATGTTTTTTTATAAAGTTTTTATATAGCTTCCAAAACATTTTTCAACTTTTTTTGGCATTCAATAGTAACGTAAAGGGTGTTTACAAGTAGCTTTTTGGATTTTGCTTTTCATTTGATATAAGATGACAAATAGTAAAGTCAGATTTTTTTAATTATAAGGAAAACACCTTTATATATTGGTCTTTGAATTTGAATTTTTAATGATAAAAATTTGTATAAATATAACAAAAAATCAATAATCATTCATTAAAGATAATTTTTAAGGGAAATCTAATATAATTATTGATTGAAGTAGTTGGTCAAATTAGATAAATAAAAGTAACTTAACATGATAAAATTTACATTTGTATGGTGAATTAAATAGTAACGTAATGGATCCAAGACTGAAAACTAAATTCATAAAATGATAACAAAAGCAAAAAAAAAACTATATTGCTATTAAATGTTTGAGATTACAGAAACCGTCAAAATCACATTTTGTATGCTTAATCAAATAGAAACGTAAGAGGTCTGAGCTTGAAATCAGATTAATAGAATAACAATAAAAATAAAATATTTAAATAGCTATTAAAACTTCGAGATTACATAGACCGTCCAAATTATACAGTTTGTATGACGAATTACATAGTAACATAACAAAATTTAAATTTGAAATCAAATTATTCATGGAATAACAACAAAAGAAAAAATATATTTAAATTGCCATTAAATCTTTCAGATTACATAAACTGTCCAAAACACAGTCTGTAAAATGAATCAAATAGGAACGTAACATATTTAAAGGTTGGAATCAAATTCATGAAATAACAATCATAACAAAATATTAAATTGCTATAAAAACGTTGAGATTACATAGATCGTCCAAACTACACAGTTTTTACGGTGAATCAAATAGTAACATAGCAAATTCAAAACTCGAAATCAAATTCATGGACTAACAATAAAAATAAAATATTTAAATTGTTATTAAAACTTTAAGGTTACATAAACTGTTCAAATTACACAGTTGTATAGTGAATCAAATAGTAGCATAATAGATTTAAAACTCGAAAATCAAATTCATATACTAACAATAAAAGCAAAATATGTAAATTGCTATTAAACTTTAGATTACATAGACCATCCAAAATTATATATATATTCATGTTATTACGTAATAGAGCCAACACACAAAACTAAATTCATGGGATGACAATAATAGCAAAAAATCGTCATAAGAATAATAGCAAAAAATATATATTATAATTAAAATTTTGGGATTATATAAAGTATAAAACTTATACTCCCTCTGTTTTTCTATGTTTGGCACCGTTTGACCACTAGTTTTTCCGTGCAATGTTTGACCATCGACAACTTTTGTTATATATAATAATAGACATCATGTGAGATGGAGATGTATTCTCCGTAACGTGTAGTTTTTGAAAAGTAAAATTTCATCGTTTGTTATTAGACAAAACTAAAGTTATTGGTGGTCAAACATGCCTTCAGAAAACGTCAAAAAAGAGGGTGCCAAACATAGAAAAACAGAGGGAGTACATTTTATATGGTGAATCAAATGCCCAGATTTTGAAACCAAATTCATGGAATGACAATAAAAGCGAAATTTTCAAACTCTTTTAAGATCATTACAAAAAATACTCTCTTAAGATTATATGGGCGGTCAAACATGTTTTGTAGTTTTGTAACCAATGTCATTAATGACTAAACCAAGCCACAAAAAATACCTTTGTGCTAAAACAATGCTAAAAAATTTCCCAATCCGGTCAACGACCAACTCTCTAAAGTCAAACGCATTCAAATTAAGTTCATCCAAATACATGAATTTAGACAAAGTTTGAGGTTGTTTAGGCAAATAAATAAGAAAGATGCCCAATGCGCTGGCGCCTCTCGTACGTGCACACAGCTCATCCCGCACGCATGTCCATGCACTTTCTCTCTCTATACTTTCTCTCTCCTCCCTCCATTTTCCAGCCTGTAAAAAACTTGGACTTTTATGGCGCTCCTCAACAAAACCCCAGCCCCATATATTCATCCGTTCACAAGAAGAGAGAAATTGAAAGCCTCTGAGTAGAACAGTAGAAGAAGAGCAAGAGTTGCAGGACCCGTATTATCTACTATGGATCCCTGTCCTTTTGTTCGGATCGTGGTCGGGAGTTTAGCCTTGCGGCGGCCGGATTCTTCCCCATCTTCGCCGCCGGCGACGGCGAATTCTTCGTGTTATTGTAAGGTTAAGCTCAAAGGGTTCCCGGCGCAGTTCTCCACGGTGGCATGGAGCGATGCGGCGGAGAGTAGAATTCACGCGGGGTTCAGTTTCAAGAAGGTGGAGTTTGAGAAACTGGTGGAGAAATCGAAGTCTAATTCGAAGTCGAGATCGTCGGTTTGTGGGCTGAGGATTGGGGTGTTTACTGGGAAGAAGAGCTGGAGTTCGAGTGGGAAGCTTTTAGGGAGTGTTTGTGTGGCGGTGGATTTGAAGGCGGTGGAGGGGTCTGTGATAGGGAGTAACAAAGGGTTTCTGGTTCAGAACGGGTGGATGAAGATTGAGAGCGGCGGGCTTAAGGGATCGGAGATTCACGTTAATGTTCGGGCCGAGCCTGATCCCAGATTCGTGTTTCAGTTCGACGGCGAGCCCGAGTGCAGCCCGCAAGTGTTTCAGGTCAATGGCAATGTCAAGCAGCCCGTTTTCTCCTGCAAATTCGGGTTCAGAAACTCCGCCGAAAGGAATAACATGCGAACAAGGTCAGTTTTTTTTCCACAATCCATCTTCTTTTATTTGTGTAGCTTAATCGATTTAGGTTGTTAGCAACTGAGAGATTGAGCAAACCATTGAAGTATACCACTGTCTTAAACAATTAGTGTGATTGTGTGGGATTCAGTTTTGCTTAATTAGATTTTTGTTTTTGTTGTTCAGATCATCGATTTCTGAATCAAACGCTGCGAGTGCTTGCTGTTTTGGCGAATCATTCATGTCGGAGAAAGGGCAGTCCATCAGCGAGAGAAAGGGATGGTCGATCACCATCCACGACCTATCGGGTTCGCCGGTTGCAGCAGCATCAATGGTGACGCCGTTCGTCCCGTCTCCCGGGTCCGATAAGGTCAGCAAATCGAACCCAGGAGCCTGGTTGATCCTCCGGCCGGGGCAGGGGACCTGGAAGCCGTGGGGGCGGCTGGAGGCCTGGAGAGAGCGCAACCACATCGGCTATCGATTCGAACTGATCCCAGATGGCAGCATTGACACCATCACATTAGCAAATTCGAGCATCAGCTGCAAGAATGGCGGGAAGTTCGCGATCGATGTAGCTACTGGGGTGACTCCAATGACTAGTCCCAACAGTAGCTTTGATCTCAGCTCGGCTTCGAGCTCTGGTTCCGGGTTCGAGATAGGATCCGGGTCGGGATCCTGGGCTCATGTTCTGTACAGAGGGTTCGTCATGTCGTCGACCCTGAATGGCGACGGTAAATGCAGCAAGCCGGAGGTGGAGATCGGGGTGCCTCACGTGTTGTGCACAGAGGATGCGGCAGCGTTTGTGGCGCTGGCGGCGGCGCTGGACTTGAGCATTGATGCTTGCAGGTCGTTCTCTCAGAAGCTCAAGAAAGAGTTGAGGCAATCTGACTGATCATGTGGATTTTTCAAGATTCTTGACTAACATGACTGACTTGAACAACATCCATTTTAGTTTTTGTGATTGGATTATCTTCAGCTGTTAGAGTGTACAGAGATTGAGATTGGGATTGGGAAATTGGGTTTTTTTTAGCATTGCCTGCTTATGTAGTTCATCATTTGTATCTACAATTCTTTAGGATCTTCCAATTTTATGCTGAGATTTCAGTTTGAATGAATTCCTTCTTCATTTTGATCTCTCATATTGTTCGTATGGTATAATTTAGTTACGAGTTAGCCCTCTTTACGACTTATCCTCTTTTGACAATGTTAGAAAAACAAACTAAAAAAAGTTAGGGGGAGGGTAATGCCACGACTTCATTTGACTCAATACGGGAAAACTTGTCGGGTCCTGCCATTGTAAAGATTGGCATCTGTAGAATTCTTAAAGCAACATCCGCGATCTCTAATAGATATCGCTTATGGTTGAGATTAGTACGGTATCTGCTTATGGTTGAGCCATTTCAAATAGGATTTGTCCTGTGGACACACGAGCAACCCAACTCGCAGGATTCCTTTACCTCTTCCCATTCTTACTTCTGTAGGTTTCCCGGTAATAGGGAGATCCCCGAGAACTCTTACCCATATCTTACCATTTCTTCGGAATTGTCCGCTCATAGCATGATGGAAGTGTCTGATTATAGCCCGACGCGCTGCTTCAATGGCTCGATATGAAAGACGACCAACTCTACAACTTTGAATACCATATCTTCCGAAACCGAATTGTGTACCGTCCGGTTTGCAACGCCTACTACACCTGAGATTCCGTAACGAGTAGATACTTCCGCATGAGCATAATCTATTTTCTGGTTATATACATTACGAGATGTTAGTACGGTATTTGATCGTCTTTGAGCCCAACTTTCATTCTTGATTAATGATGACTAGAAAAACAGTTAAAAAGACAATGAAATACTCCCTCCGAGTTTTTATATTGACACCATTTCCTTTTTGGAATGATTTTTTTATATTGGCACTTTCTTTTTTGGTAAATACTAGATTGTTTTCATTCACACAATTTACTTTTTATTCTCTCTATACAATCTCCTCCACTCATTTTACTTTTCAAAAAAATGTGTCATTTCCCTGGTGCCACAACCAGAGGGAGTATGATTCATACACTCCACCACCACCATCCCTAAGAATAAAAAACTAGTTTAATCATTGGGCACATGATCATAAGAGGTATCCAATGTTTTCTGTGGGTATTTTCCACTTGTTTTGCATGAGGATTGGATCTGGCACCTGCCATTCTGTACTAGGATTGAGGATGAATGAATTAATGTTGTACTTTGTTTACACGATAAGAGATCTGATCTGCCTAGTTGTTTACTGATGTTAAGGCTGGATACAGGGGATTATGCTTACGCTTGTCCTTTTTCCACTTGTCTGCTGGGCTGTTAAGGCTGGGATTAGGCTTCATTGCTGCCTTTACATTTGTCTGACATGGAAATATGCTGTGCTGACTCTTGCTCACATGTCACTCTGTAGTCCCACGGCTCTGTCCATTTTCCCGTTCTCCCCAACTTATCTGCAGTTTAGCATAAAGTCGGTTCGAGAGTATAGTGTCTTCTTGTCGTAATTTCACGCTATCGTTGAAGTATTCGCTGCATTATGCTTTAATGATAGTGTGATAATTACGATAATTTGCTTTAAAATAGGATCAATTCTCCTGGTTCATACTCCTAATCACGGGACTAATTTTTTCGATGTGTTCTGTGTGCTTGAAGTTGGATTATTTGTTACCAATTTTAAATTCAAAGGATTCAGTAGATGTGGTCGTTTGTCTAACTTCTTGTCCAGATGCAATTTGACTCCAACGTTGATTCTGCCAAATAAATTTAAGGTTAGGAAAACACTAATGCCAAAAATGTGGATCTGGTACCACCTTTACAAAAGCACTAATCTTTGAAAATAATAACTGGTGTGTTTCCTTGAAATTTAAGTGATGTTTGGTTCAACCATGAACTATGAACTTGGTTTAGATCATAAAGAAGACCCGACAACAAATTTGATATAATCCGAGGAATATGTACAATCCAAGAAAAGATTATACTGTTTAGTTCTTCGTCTCGACAATATTTCTCAAACAAACTAAAGGCCTACTCCAGGAATATTTTTGACAAATTTAATGAGATACCAAAGTACAGAAATCCAACTAATTATACAATTTTGACCTAAGATATTCGACCTGAAAGAGGAAAAATAAACCTAAAAGTAGAATTGAGTACAGGTAGTTTTAACACCATCACTTGATCATGTACTGTAGGAAGTGAGTACCTCAATTTTCACACTATCACAAACACTTCCTTACAACAAAAATGGGACCAGCAAGCTTAAGGCTCCTCATTCAGCTGCAGCACCATCTTCATCGTTGCTCCCTTCGGTCTGCATTTCCGGGAGAGTTTCCAGGTCCGTTCGAACATCTTTCTCTTCCAAACCGCCGATTGCAGAGTCAGAAGCGTCGATAAGGTCACGCTGAATCTCATCTGGATCCTCAGTTTCTGAAGCGCTCTCACTTTCTTCCTCGGCTCCATTGTTAGAAGCATCGTTTTCTCCATCATTGGACCTCACGTCTTCAGCTGCACTGTCGTTGTTTGTAGCTTCCACAGTATCATTAGATGGTTTTACCACTATATCAGGCATGGTGGCTGATGGTGTCCCATTATCAGTCTTTGAAGCCTCCCCGTATTTCAAAACTGTGTCCAACACTTGCGTGGAAGTTGTTAAGCTCGAATCAGCCTGATTCTCAGAGGAAATCAAACTAGTGTTGCTACTACTCAGACCATGAGTAGTAAGTGGGGGTGAATCAGAGCCATCTCCGGAAATTGTACGTTCTGTCGTGGTATTCTCTGCTCGACTCAATTCAGACTCTTTCACTGTCACATTGCCTGAAGACAAGCTAGTATTACCAAAGCTCATTTCCTTAGTGCTATTAACTAAAATTGTATGATCATCAGATTCAGAACTATTGTCAGACTTGGATTCGACATTGTCCACTGTCTTTGTAAGATTGCCTTCTTCAGTCATTTTCTGTTGATCACCAGCAGTATTATTAACTTGCTCATTTGCAACAATTTTTGTTCCATCAAGCTTGTTCGACTTGGTAACGTTCCCATTCTCAGTTTCAGAATCCACAACTTCAGTTTCATGTGTCACTGCGCTGGAAGCATCGTCAGCCTTGTATTGTTCTTCTCTAGCCTCGTGCATTTGTTCATCATCATCACGTTCCTCTGCGGAGCTTTCATTATCCAACTGACTGCCATCATTCTCTTCAGAATCATTTTCAACGATTTCCTTGTCTTCCTCGACCACATCCTCCTCCCGATCAACCTCTGCATCAGTTTTATCTTCTTCATGTTCATCTATATCATCACCTTTCTCCTCAGGCTTGGTTTTGTCTTCGGCAGTTTCTTCTTCAATCTTAATATCGTCTTCTTCGCCAGCATTTTCATCTTCTGCTTCTTCGTCATGATTTCCCGTACCAGTAGCATTGTCCTCCACTTTTGGATTTAGATCTTTTCTTCCAAGTTTCAAAATCTCTCCTCCATCATGTGTTTGTTGAGATATCTTTACATCGCCTTCATCTAATTCCTTGTTCTTATCATGTGAGTGCTTGACTTGGTACAGTAACCAAAGGCAAATAGCAAGAAGAAAACAGATTTGTAGAACATGTTTAACTCTAATTCCTTTAGATCTCTGATTTCTGCTAGGTGACTGCCTGATCATGGCTAGATTTGTTATGGCTTCTTCTACTATGGCCTTTTCCTTCTTCTCGGGTGCTAAGTTCAAGTAAAACATTGACAAAAAAACACAGCATAAATTACACAGAAGCAGGAAATAAAAACCAGTATGCTAACATGTATGATTCAAATGAATAAGTAGAGAAAACTCAGACGCTCATAAATATGTCACATCAACAAATAGTTCACGAGATGGTTCTTTCTGTTCATCTCAGAAACCCCAAATGTAACCAAGTCCATACAGCCCCAATTAGATTCTTAGGTAATAATTTGACAGTGCTTGGCTAATAAGTTCTTCTGCACGAAGAAACCGTACTCCCTCTGTCCCTCTATTATTGTCTTAGCACCAAAAAATACCATTTTGTGGACAAAATTATTTCATCATCCTTTTCACATTCAAATTTTCACCAAATATGGAAGAAAAGCATAAATATAGGACACCAAATAAGGCAAGTAAGACAGTAAACAAAGGGACAGAGGGAGTATGCGATTTCTGCATCCTTGACTGGACTCATGCATTGTCATTAGACCACAATCATCCACAGGGATGTACGTCAGCCAAATATAGTAGCAAAATTGCAGTAAACAGAGTCACAGGAAGGAAGCAATGCAAGTTGAAGGTGACTGCAAATGTTAAAAAGATTCGCCACAAACTTAAGTAACTGAAAGCTCAGCTCTCTAGCTGTCGGCGACTAGTTGTTGATGCCCGAAAACAAGATTGTATGAACATTTTTATCAGATTGAGAACTGACAAGATAAACCAGGGATGCAAATCACTTCATAGAGTGAACAAGTTTCAATAAACTAAGCCTCCAATGCTCTATAATCCTCATCCAAACTCTAGTAGCCTCTTAATCCTTGCATCCGCTAACCAACACTATCCCAAAAGAGCTACAGAGAAACACAAATCGCGCTATCGCAACTTAAACACAACGCGAAATTCCCGCCTATCCTGGCAATCAACTAGTACTCGAGCTAGCAAACCATATCATCATCAACAACAGCTAATACGTTGTCTCGATTCATATTTAAACATAACACAACAAAACATTTTAGGTTTTCCCTTTCAGTTTAGAGGTTCTCCAACTTCTACACAATTTAGAAGTAAATCCCCAATCAGAAATGGAGCTGTGTGGTTTGACTAAATTCAGCAGATCTTATCTTCTTACAGCAAAAGCCCTATCTTAATAAGCATGAATACCAGTTGAAGAAGCCATGGATTACCTGGGAAATCGATGGATTCAGCTGTGAAATGCAAGCTAACGCATGGGGTTTTGTGTGAGAAGTAGTTCGACGGAAAGGGGAAGATATTTGAAACCGACTGACTATTTCCAGTAATTATGACTCACCGGTCCTTCTACTAATGATGATAGTGGATCTAAAACTAAAAGCTTTCGACTTTGATTGTTGTGGCGCGTGGGCTCACGCCGGTGAAGAAACAAGACACCATTGAGTGGAACTTGGGCGTATGATCTTTTCTTTGGATAGGATGTTTTCACTTCGCTTTTTCATTTTAATTCAATTTAATTATTAATAAAGTTTAGGCAAAGTTTTGGGAAAGACCTTCTTTCCACAGTCTTATGAAAAGACGAGGTTTAATTAAAATAATAATAGGTAAAATGTCTTAGTTGCAATATTAAGATTTTAGTATGCAACATGCAGTAGTTATAAAGTTTATATCCCGGTTCATGCAACCCGAAAATTTTATCTTCATTTCTTCTAATTTGCACTTTAAAACTTGGTCTTTCCATGATTTATGGAAAGACCGTCTTTCAAGAGACGGACTCTAAAGTTTAATATTCAATTATTAATAAAGTTTAATATTCAATTATTAATTTTGGTTAACTAAATTTTAATTTAGAACAATTCAATTTAATTACTCTTTTTCCTTTTATTTTACCAATACTTCAATTAAATTGAATTGATTATCAAAAAATTTATTTTAATTTACTTCGGTAAATTGTAATTTAAATATATTTTTATTATATTCTATATTATTTAATTTGACTATTGTCAAATTTTTAATTACTTTAGTTTGACATAAAATAATTTTAAAAATATAATTAAATTTGACATAAATTAAAACATATAATTAAAATCCAATTCGATTCAAATGGAGAAAAATTAACATGACCTCACTTGATTATATTCATGTTGGTAAAACTTTTTATTTTTGTGACTCTGGACTTTCTTTATTAAGGAAATATGGGCAACTCCACTAAATGGAAGCGGGCCTTGAGCTTTCAAAGCATGCATACTTTCAGCTCTATAGTCTATAGATTGGCCCATCTAGGTTTATTTATTTCAGAACAAGGAGCCTTCTGTTTCCGGGCCCAAGTTCCTAAAATTTAAAAGTTTACAATAGTGTTATGAGATGAATAGTTCAATGAGTTGCTTTCTCCGTTCAGGCGTTCACTAACATTGACTCATTTACTTTTAATAGTTGGATTTAGAAAAGATAGATTTAGTGGTGGAGAATGCAATGAAAAAGTAAAAAGTAAATTGAGTAGATGAAAATAATCTAGAATTTTCCAAAAAGGAAATGAGCCAATGTTAAAAACCATCCCAAAAAGGAAGTGAGTCATTGTTAGGAAAACCCAAGAATATATGAGAATTATATTATATACCCTATATAATTTTAAAAGTGCCAATATAACTCTCAAATAACTCAAAGTACAAAATAAACCCTAATGGGAGTGCTAATATAACCCTCCATAGGACATTCCAGCAACAACCTTGTGTTCCCGGCCGTTGACCTACGGAAATGACAAAAATGCCCTCGAACAAAAAGCTGAATTTGGGTGGGTAATTATACTCTTACCTACCACTGTCGGACAACCACCATGCCACCGTCAGATGCCCGCTGTTACCGCCGTAACAAGTAGGGTTCTATTAGTATATTATGAAAACTGATGGTGTTATATCAATACATTCCTAAAATTTATAGGGTTATATCAACACATTCGTAAAAAGTGTATGGTTATATTAGCACATACTATAAAAACAATGTGTATGGTAGTACACTCAGATGACCTTAACGGGAAATCACAATATCATATATACCATCATCACATCATAACAACATCATATACACCATAAAATTTGACATAACACCCTCATTCATATTAAACACATTATCACATATCCTAGCCTCATTTCAAAATCCATCAACATTAAAAACCCTAAGTCGAAGAACATAACAAAATAACAACTACACACTTTGCACCAAAGGTCATCCAAATATCAGTCCAGATTAAACACAACAAGATAAACAAAATAACATCAAAACACCTATATGCTATACCATATATGCTGCATATCTCTATTCCTATGACGAGAAGCAAAAGAAAATCACAGGTGAAACTCAATATCACATTAATCTAGTGAATTAAGGGGTATTTCGGATGAAGATACCATTTTAAGGGTTCCCGCACCTCCACGTCAATGTATGCTGCGTCAACCTCGCTAATGCACGCCACTAGAATCACCCTTTGGAAACATTGGTGATTGGTTGAAGAGGTAGAAATGACGATTGCATGCGGTTGACGTTGATTTTGTATTGATATGAAACTTTGTTTTTATAGTATGTGCTGATATAACCTTACACTTTTACGAATGTGCTAATATAACCTTATAAGTTTTAGAAATATGCTGATTTAACCCTATGAGTTTTCATAATTATGTTGATATAACTCTATTTGTTACGGCGACACGGCGGTGGTTTGGCGCCATTAATGACACTAAGGGCAATAACGTCATTCCATATTTTTTTTAGTTTTCAATTTTTTCCCAGAGCGGCAAAATTATAT
Source organism: Rubia peregrina (assembly GCA_032355705.1). Classification (NCBI taxonomy): domain Eukaryota; kingdom Viridiplantae; phylum Streptophyta; class Magnoliopsida; order Gentianales; family Rubiaceae; genus Rubia; species Rubia peregrina. The sequence continues at coordinate 3,570,867 of JAULKK010000008.1, forward strand.
TTTCATGGAATTTTTGCCAAAAAGTTTCCGGAAAGGTTTTTTTGTACTATTCACTTATTTTTTGGGGTTATATTGACAATTTCAATTATCAGAAAGTTATATTAACACTTATGTGAATTATATAGGATTTTTATCATTTTCTCGATTTGTGCGTGCATTCTTGCGCAGGGGGCATGCTAATCTTCATTGTTAGAATAATGAAGAAGGAGACTTTGGAAACAGAAAAACTGGCAAGACAAAGGGAAAATAGGGACAAGAAAATATTTTCTTACTCAACACTAACGATAATTATTATATTAAAATCAGATTCGATATAACTTATACTGATGAGATTTAAATGTATCCATCCCAATATTTTTCTATTAAGCTCCAACTAGCGGAGTACCATCGCGTATTGCACGATATTATTAATTAAAAAGGAAAAGTGTAAATATGACCCTATAATATTAAAAAAGTGCAGGATTATCCTTGTAAAATCTGAAATTGCAAAATTAACCCTAAATCTTTGAGTAAAAGTGCAGATATACCCAAATTGTACTATTCTGACATTGACCGGCTAAATTCAGGCGTTGACATAATATGAAAAGATAAAAATACCCATAAATTTAAAACTAAATAGTCAATGACCAAATTACCCCTAGGGTTTTTCTTTTTCATCTTCAATACTACCTCCAGCACCATCGCCGCCAGTGATTGGAATTTTGAGTCTCATCGGAAATTTCTGGGTAAATTTCACCCGTCCACCCACATCCACCACCGCGTCCACCGAGCTCATTTTCGTCCACCCTCCGTCCACCCTCCGTCCACCTTCATCCACCCACGTCCACCAAGCTCCGATGTCGTCCACCACCCCTAGGTGCGCACCACAACATCCACCACCACCAGTTGCACGCCACAACATCCACCACCACCCCTCTCTGGTTATCGCCACCACAGCCCGGCAACCACAGTCCCCTGTCTCATGCCACCACATCCACCATAACCCTCACCATGCCACTACCACCTCTCTCCTGGATCTCGTCACCACAACCCCACCTCTCCGCAACCACAGCCTTCGTCGCGCCACCACATCCACCACCACCCCAAGTCTAGTTCTCGCTACTACTGCCCTCCCTCTCTCTTCTTCTCTCCTCAACGTCACATAACCCACCAATTCTTGCCACACAACCCGCTCAGAGTAGTCCAATTCGCCTAAACCCTATTGGAGATAAACGAATCCGCCGCTGAGGGGCAGACTTAGGGCAGCGAGAAAAAAATAGAAAATTGGACTGAATTAGGGTGAAGCGGGTGGAATAAAGTTTTCTTGGGGACCTGTTCGAGATTCTCAGGAAGGGTGAAGCGGGTGGAACAGAGGTGACCCATACTTTGTCCCTGCTGGCACTTCGAGAAGGGTGAAGCGGGTGGAATAGAGGTTCTCAGGAAGAAAATGGCTTCCAATTCAGAAAACCCCATAAAAACGGTAAAATGTTTAGATTGTGGGTAAAGTTATATTTTCCTACTTTTAAATTTTCAATTTTATTAAAATCAAGGGCATAATGGTCATTTTAATATTTTCCGGGCAAATTCAGGTTGTTAGGGTTAAATTGGCACTTTCATAGAAAAATTAAGGTTAGATTTGCACTTTTAGATTTTACAAGGTTATATTTGCACTTTCAAACAAAATATGGGGTTAAAAATGCACTTTTCTATAATTAAAATATTAGGATGTACATTTTGTGTGTTACATTTAAATTGAAACAGAGTTTATTTAAAATTTTAAAATTTAGTCATCTATGAAAAACTATATGAGTTATGAAGTGGAATAATTAATTTAGTTAGAAATCGTTAAATATTGAATAAAATAAAAACTGATTATTTTTATAATATTGCATTCAGTTTTTTTTAAAAAAGTAATTATTTATATGTTGAAATTCATTTTAAAATGTTATCATAATTATGTGTATCTAATTTCAATAAATTAAAGTTTTTTTTAAAAAAAAGTGGGTTGCAGTTATTGAGATTGCAATAAATAAAAGTAAATATGAAATGACCTAATTAGTTTCACTAATTATAAAATGCCTTCATTTAAAAATTAACCATAAATATATGAGATATTTATGTTTTTAAATATATCTTTAGAAGTAATATATTTTAACAAGTTATGATTGATTATATATAGTAAAGAATTAAAATCAGTAGCATATTATAATATTAGTATGTTGGTTTTAGACGATTTGGGTTTAGGTTAGTAAAAATGATTTCAATGTCCCCGGTTGACAACATCAAACATTTTTTTATTATATGGTGCTGGGAAAGAAATATATTTTAATAAGTTATGATTGATTATATATAGTAAATAATTAAAATCAGTAACATACTATAATATTAGTACGTTATTTTTAGACAGTTTGGGTTTAAATTAGTCAAAACGACTTTAATATCTCCGGTTGACAATACCAAGAAAACAATTTCTATTATATAGTGCTTGGGAAGAGTAAGCATGAAGTACTTCCTCCGGTCCTCTTATAAAGTATCTCTTTTCATTTACGGATGATCATTTTATTTTGACTCCTTCCTTTTTTTGACAAATTCTAGATTATTTTCAATCACTCATCTTACTATTTACCTTCTCAATTAAGCCTCCACTATTACTTTTTCTTTTTAAATAACTATACTCCCTCCGTCCCATACTAAATTTTATAGAATTTTTTCACAATTTTCAAGAAATATGTTTGACTGTTAATATGTTTAAATACGAGTAATAACAGCAAATCAAAAGTTGATATTTATAGACTACTTATTACGATAAATTCAACAATGTCACATACAATAATATTATTATTTATATATTTATTTAAATATATAATTAATATTTAACGATGTTCACTATTAAATTGTAAATGTGTAGATTTGTTTGGAACATATGGGGGAGTTTGGAACGCGGCGGCCGTTTGCCCAGACTTACTCTTTGGGATTTTTGTACTATAAATACTCATCACTTTTCTCTTTCTTCCCATGCTCTTTCCTCCCGATTCTGAACTGCAAAACCCTAGGTTTTCTTCCATTTCTACCTTAGTTTCTTCTTGAATTCATGTTTGATTTTCTTTTGTTAATTAGTATGAACTCTAGTAGCTAAACATA
>JAULKK010000008.1:3598718-3610014 GCA_032355705.1 Rubia peregrina
GATCACAGTAGAAAGTAGAGCAGAGAATTTACCACAATCACAAGTCCAATTGATAATATAGGATTAGGCCGGGATTTTGGGTGTAAGGATCCCATAAATGGGAGGCCCTCGCCATCTGCAAACCGACGAGAAGTATTTGCCCTTCTAGACATGATTAGCCTTTTATTACTTCAATTCCTACCATTGTTGAATAAGACAACCACATTAAGGATCAGATCAAACTTTCCACTATACGCTGAGCATTGCATAACCACACAAAATACAACAAAATCTACTAATCTTCCACCCCGTTATGAGGGATGACTGAGCTCAGCTACACTGATCATATCTAACGTTTTAAACAATGTCAAAATAGAAATCCGTGATAATTAGCAAAAGAATCACACTTTCCATTTATAACTAGCAAATTCAATTCATACAACATTGAGCAGCTCCATTTGGAAAGAAAGATTCATAGTACATACAGCTTTGTTCCAATAAGCACACAGAACCATATAAAAGTCAAAAATCGGTTTAATACAGAATGCACAAATTACTCATACAGATTCAATCTTTTTGCTGTTTTCTAACCTGGGCCGAGCTCAAAAACAAGTAGAACTACAGAAACACAAGAATTCCCTCCAAACTCAAAGACTAAAGCATTAAATTACACAATGTGTAGATGAAATTAAAGCTAGAAACAAAGACATAATGGAATTTAAGAAAAAGGGTACCTGAAAATAAAAGATTTGGGCGGTATACAAGGAGTAGGGAGGAGATCTAGATCTGTGTGTCCGAATTTTAAGTGTCTGTTTACACTTTACAGCGAGAGTTCAAGAGGGACAGGGGATAGAGGCGACTTCGGTTTGCATTAAAAATATATAATTTGATTACAAAATGCTCCCCAGAGTTTAACTCGTTTTGACATATTACCCCCAATATCTTGACAATTTCTGATTTACCGACTTCGTAGTCCCAATTTTTTTATTAAAATATAATCGTTGAATTTTAAATTGGCAAATGAAAAGATGAGATTTAATTAAATAATAAATAGTAAAAAAAATTAGTTGCAATATTAAAATTTTATTATGCAACATATAGTAGTTATAAAGTTTATGACTCAATTGTTGCAACCCAAAAAATTTATCTTGATTTTTTAAAATTTGTAATTTAAACTTTGATTTTTTCATAACTTATGTAAAGACTATCTTTAAAAAAAACAACCTCTTTTAAATTCTAATGAAATAAATAAATAATATATTCACTGTCTTTTGATCAAATTAGACATTACAATAACAACTTACTCAATTATGATCTAAAGGGAATGAAAGTACTAGGCATAATTTAAGTTAATGACAAGGTCCTCCCTTTGCTAAGTTTTGAAATTAGAACTAGAGTATGCCTACTAGTCGGTAGTTTGACTTATGTATTGGATAAATATAAGCTATGATCTCATAGAACTTCAATTGAATTACAAGATTCATCCTTAAGTTTATGAATAACTTTTTTACATTTCCTACTTTGCGTTAAATTATGAGTCAACCCTCAAAGTTACACTGGAAAATAATGTGGCATAATTATCTTATTAAATAGCTTAATATAAGGATAGGGAAACCCTCTTGTAAATGGAAAAAAAAAAAAAAAACTTACTCGTCCACCAAATGCATGTGTTTGAATAGTCAGTTTTATCATATATATATATATATATATATGCAAGTTGACATAATTTACGTCAGATATTCATCTACAATCATGCGAAATTGTTTTCTATGTATATTGTTATTTTACTACTTTGTCAATAAGATCATGATACTCCCTCCATCCCAGCCTAAATTACACATTTTCCATTTTGAACTGTCCCACAACAAATTGCACAATTCTAAACTTGCCAAAAATGGGTGCATTGACCGTGTATGTAAAGTCTGGAATGCCCTTTCTGTTTTGGAAAAATTACACCCTATTATGTCTGATTTGCGCTGGGCTTAATGGGTTTGGGCTGATGTGGATTGAATTAAACGCCAAACACTGGATTCAATTTTTGAATCTGCACTGATTAAAGTTGACCAGTTTTAATCAGTCTTTTCTTTGTATGTGTAATAATTACGCGTGCTCCAACTTTCCAACGCTCCATCTGCGATCTTATCTAATATGTGTGTTGCCCATTTATCTTCATCTCACTCCTTTAACCAACTCTCGCCTCTCTCTTGCTCATCTTGTTTTTCTGTTGAACCCTAGCCTCAACCGGCATCAATTTACGAACCTCTCGTCCTAGTAATCACAGCTCTCGCCGGTAATTTCTCGTTGGCCTATTTTACTTTTCCGATTTCAATGGTTTTGTTTTCCGATTTCAATGGTCCAGGTTTTTTAGTTCACAACTGGTTTTCGGTCTGGGTTTGGGTAAAGGGACTAGTAAGGAAGACGGCTAGATTCAGTATCCTGTGAAGGGATGGCAGCCGAGATTATTCTTTTCCAGTTTCTCACCCCTGCAGGTTTAGGTTTTTTGAAAAATTTTACCCCCTCTCTTTTTCGAGATCAGTGTTTCCTAAACGTGTAGATGTGATTTTGAAAAATGGATTTCGGCTTAATCTTTTCAGATTTTGATGCTATGCTTTTAATCGGCTAATGTTATCATGTTGGTTCTCCAACCGGGAGAATTTTTCCGATCTACTTTTTCTCAAAACCGTGTCGGGTTTTGATTGATTCAACATGGTGTTTCAGTTGTCGGCCCACTTCTTGACTGTGTGAACTCGTCACTAAGTCCACAACTTGCCATTTTCTCGAAATGTGTTGTGGACCGGATGTCGCCCGTCATGATTTTTCTTGAACCGGGTGTTGGTGTGGCTGTCAAAATATGTATTTAGTGGCTACCTCTTTTTTTGCTATTCTCATGGTATGTGTCATCCACATACATGACCTTGTGTTTCCAAATGTGCTGAACGGGGAGAATGAAGGGTTACTAGTATGATAAAGTGGATTTCAATTGATATGCTGAGTTCATAAATGAGTTGCACGTCATTTACATTTCAGATCTGGTTTACTTTATGTCTGAGAATAGATCTGCGGTATTTTACTATTCTAAGCATACCTCTGACTGGTCTTTAATTTTTAGAATAGATTTGCATGTTTTCTTTCCCTCTGCCTAAGCTTACATGTCTGGGTTTTCCTACTTTACTTTGTGTTTGCAAAATGATGTCTATAAATTAGGTTCTTGGTTCTGCATCTGAGTTAAGGTTCTGAATATGTCTATGAGGGTATGTGTTGCCTGTTTGATGTGGATGTGCTTTTCATTAAGCAATTGTTATTAATTCAAGGTATTAATTCAGATTGATTATTTTCAATTATGTACTACTTACAATTATGTGTTCAAACTTATATCCTGTTTTCAATCTAAGTAATTACTTGGCCAGATCCTTATTAAGGGTTAGTATGACAACTGAGATGTGGTTGCACCTCCTAATCCTATCAAATAAGGGACTAGTACTCAGGAATTACTTATAATTTAAAAAATTGTTTACTTTTAATTTGTTTGTTTTGTTTGGGCATATATCTGTTCACTTATCTGTTTACTTTTTATTTAGTTTACTTATCTGTTTACTTGAATCACCGCTTTCTTGTTTGTGATTAGTACACCCATGGACACTGATGACGAGGTTAAGGCTGAACTAGAAACCACGTCCCTAAGCCTACCCTCAAAGGGCATACTTGGTGCATCATCACATTGTCCCAAACAGGGTTGTGCCAGAGCTGATCACTCTCAGGTGCATTCTTGTTCAGAAGAACAGAATGACATTATTGAATCGGACTCTTTCACGTGCTCAGAAATACCAGTTGCTACTCACTTTAGTCCAATTGACTTTGATTCATGGTCCGATATGAGTAACTTTTCGTGTGGTGAGGGTCTTGAGCAACTCACAGTTGAGCCAATAACACTTGAAACTCAGTGTCATCCCGAGTCACCTGAAACTGAGTCCCCAACGAATGACCCAACCAAAGATTATCACAGCATCCATTTGGGTGAGCCCGGGTTCTACGATTCTGGTGCCTGTTATTACCCACAGAACTGGTCTACATATGTTCGTAATAAAGATAAACCAAAATAGAGTATCCGGGATAATTCTGAGTACGGAGTGTTACTCCAGGAAACGCTGGCCAAGTTTGCAGCTGCTGATGCGAACTCCAAGATGGGACCATAATCATCTTCCCATCAGTACGACTAATTCAATTTACAGTTTGTTTGCATTTCAATATTTCCCATGACCTTGCTTTTACTACGTTTTTTATATTACTTCCTTTACATCAGTTTCTGACCTTGGTTTCTTCTTCTTCTTCATCTTTCAGGAAATCCTAGCACCTCATTCTGGTTACGTGCTTCTCTTCGACCTACTGTTTCTCTGCATGTCTACGAATATGGTTTATTCTGTACAATTTTAACGTCTATATGTGTTTATCATTAACTACTTCTGCTTTTTGCATATCCATTTTGGGTTGATCCCATATAGTACTTGTCTAATTGCTGTTTTTTTTTTGTTCGGTTTGGGTTGATTCCGGACACTACTTGCGATGTTATGATATAAATAGGGGATGTTTTGTTTTTCTGCATGTCTGGTTTGGGTTGATTCCGGACACTACTTGCGATGCTATGATATAAATAGTGGATGTTTTATTTTCCTGCATGTCCGGTTTGGGTTGATTCCGGACACTACTTGCGATGGTATGACATATATATAGTGGATGTTTTGTTTTTCTGCATGTCCGGTTTGGGTTGATTCCGGACACTACTTGCGAATGATATGATATATATAATGGATGTTATATTTTTCTGCATGTCCGGTTTGGGTTTATGCCGGGCGTTAATTGTTATTTTCAGATATTCTAATGTTGTCCCTGTGTAAATGTGAAGTTATCTAGTTTGGAAAAATGCATGAATCACGTGCAGTAAATGTTTACAATGAATCGAGTTTGTTAGGAAGAAGTTAGGTTGTGGTTATGAGTAATGCAGTCATGCGGGGCATTTTCTATAACTACAACCATCTGTGATGAAGCTGTGATTATGATACTCCTTGTAATGCAGCCATGCGGTTCGGTATTCAATCCGAACTGATCTTGGCGGGGCATTAAGATGAAATAAAAATAGCTCTGAGATGACCCGATTAATAGTAGCTAGCCCTTAATGATGATCATGTTATTGTGTACACCTGAAAAAAATGCAACCATGTTTTTACAATGTGAAAACATTTAGACGGCGTCTATGTGGGTTCTTGTACATTACTGCCATTACTGTTTAGTGTGTCGCAGCCACCTTCAATTTGTCATTTGGAACATTTTACGACTTGGGAAATTTTCAAAAAATAATAAACCAGCAGTGTTTTGAAAATACATTCCACATCTTACATTGCATTTCAAAAGATTGAATAACACCCACATATTTTACAGGTTGCCCTATAAACATGTTCATGAAAACCAAAAGACATGTTTACCCTAGATCCTACATCTAGAAGCACTACCTTCAAAATATTTTGCATCAGCACTACCTACATCATCTCCATGCTGAGCAGCAAGTCCTGAACTGCATCTGGTCTACCAATTGAAACCAGGTGCTCCAAACATGCCCTTACAATGTCTGAGTCCACCATTAAGTTTGTTGGTAGAATTCCGAATCTCCCCAGCCTCTGTTTGCCCATATGCGGCATTTTGAAATCATTCCCTCCCATGCATTTCATAATTGAAATCATAACATTTTGCAGAGACAAGAAAATGTCATCCAGTTTTTGGGCCTCCTCCCTTTCAAAAGCATCATGCACATCCCCTAACAGTCCCTCTAGGGTGGAGCTAGGGTTTTGGTACTGTAAACTTTGAATGCTTGCAACAAAAAAAAACCCAAGTCTAAAATGTTTAAATCTGGTGACTTCGGTGGCTGACACACTAATTTGATAGAAAAACTGTCTGAATTGGCTGCTGCTACAAACTCCAGGTCATTTGACAGTATGTGTGAACTTACATTGTCTTGTTGAATAAATATATGTTTGCTTGCCCAAGGTAGCCACCTACACTTGATGGCTGGAATAAATTCATTTATCAACTTCTTCCTAATGCATTCTCGGTTAATGGATTCTACAGGGGTCATAACCATGGTTCCTCTTGGCCTGTTTGTACTGTTGTTCTTAGCTGCCTTATATTCAACATATGGGAACACCCCTATTTTACCATCAAATAAAACTCCCCCCCCCGTGACCTAATAAAGGACGACTCACAGCACATAGAAGCATCAACTTAGGAATGTAATTTTTGTTCGTTGTTGCTCTATATGGTTCTGGTTCTGTTGGGGAAAGTAAGTACCTGGTTATTGCCTCTGTCATATAGAACCATTTCTCGTCAATGTGGATTATGTTGTGCATGTCTTTGAAATGCATGTTGAATTGGATATGATTAAGACACCATTCCAACCTTTGAGTTTTGCATTCCACAGTTAGGCATGGATGAACAACATTTGTATGACTCTTGATTACCTTACTTGTCACAGCCCTTTGTATAGTGCTCTTGCTTACATGTAGTCCAACAGTAGTACTCCGACAGGTTCGCCTATCTCGTAATGGCAAGGCCATGAGAGCTTCAAGGTCAATGAGCTTCTTATTTGGTGCTGCATGACCATGACGTCGGGACCTTGCATTCACAGCGAGCTGCTCCTTCACCCTTGCCCAAATGTGGCTAACAGTTCGGACAGATATCCCTCATCTTGCTACTGCCTCATCCCTTTTGCCCCTACTGATTCGCCCTCCTGGAGTATGCTGTAGCAAAAATACATCAAGTTGAAGCCTCTCTTCGTTGGTTAAATTCCGACCAACCATCACAGCATTTTCGGCCTAGCTCGGTGAAGAAGAAGAAGAATGTAACCTGGAAATTTAGGACCAGCTTTTTAAGCTGCCCCTTTTGTTTTTTCTGAGAGCTTTTATGTTGCCTGTAATGTTGTGTTCAAATGAGCAATGAATGCTCCTTTTGTAGATGTCCATTGAGAAATTTTGAATTTTTGTGTTCTGCTGTAAAGTTAAAATTTGGCTCCAGTTTTTAAAATTTGGAGGAAAAGATTACAACAGTAGAGGGAAAAATCAGAGTTTGAAGTGATTTTTAATCAAGTCAAACTATGAACAGTAGCCTCTAATATGGGTACTGTTCAAACTGACATCAAAGTGGAAATGTGTCACTTCTAATCAGCTTTTAGCTGTAATTTTCACTGTTTAAATTTTCTCCTGAAATTTTTCTCTCTGCAAAATAGGCTGGGACAGAGGGAGTATATAAGATCATGGGTCACCCAACATAGTAGTAATTTATTTTGTGAAAGGAGCTCATGATTCGAATATGATATCAGAGTCAAGTTGACACGTGACCCTTTTTTGTTCATGTTTGCGCGATGAATAGTACCGCTGCATGTGAGAGGACATGTTAGAGTTTTACATTGGTAATTGACAGATTTATAACTGAAATGCATGTTGTGCATGTCTTTGAAATGCATGTTGCATTGGATATGATTAAGACACCATTCCAACCTCTGAGTTTTGCATTCCACAGTTAGGCATGGATGAACAGCGTTTGTATGGCTCTTGATTACCTTACTTGTCACAGCCATTTTGTATGGTGCTCTTGCTTACATGTAGTCCAACAACAGTACTCCGACAGGTTCGCCTATCTCGCACTGGCAAGGCAATGAGAGCTTCAAGGTCAAGGGGCTTCTTATTTGGTGCTGCACGACCATAACGTCGCGACCTTGCATTCATAGCTTCTCTCTTTAAGAGCCGCTCCTTCACCCTTGCCGGAGGGATACCCCCCATCTTGTTACGACCTCATCTTTTTTATCCCTAATGATTCGCCCTCCTTGAGTATGTTGTAGCAAAAATACAGCAAGTTGATGCCTTTCTTCGTCGGTCAAATTCCGGCCAACCATCATAGCATTTCCGGCCCAGCTCAGTGAAGAAAAAGAAGAATGTAACCTGGAAATTTAGGACCAGCTTTTTAATCTGCCCCTTTTGTTTTTTTCTGAGAGCTTTTATGTTGCCTTTAATGTTGTGTTCAAATGAGCAATGAATGCTCCTTTTGTAGATGTACTTTGAGAAGTTTTGAATTTTTGTGTTATGCTGTAAAGTGTAAATTTTGGCTCCAGTTTTTAAAATATGGAGGAAAATATTACAACAGTGGAGGGAAAAATCAGAGTTTGAAGTGATTTTTAATAGAGTCAAACTATGAACAGTAGCCTCTAATACGGGTACTGTTCAAACTGACATCAAAGTGGAAATGTGTCACTTCTGATCAGCTTTTAGCTGTACTTTTCACTGTTTAAATTTTCCCCTGAAAATTTTCTCTCTGCAAAATAGGCTGGGACAGAGGGAGTACTCACTATGAAAATTCATACTCCATCCGTTTTATCTCAAATTGCGCACTTGTTTTTGGACACTATTCTCTATTAAATTTTGACCATATATTTGAATAGATATATGAGAAATAATAATATTATGTGTGATATAGTTGAATTTGTTGTAATAAGTAGTTTCTAACTATTAATTTTTATTTGTCGTTACTATACGTAGATAAACATATTAACGGTCAAACATGTTTCTTGAACAGCGTGACATTAATTACTGTGCAATTTGAGTTGGGACGGAGGGAGTAGTGAAACATCAAAGTGAATAATGTGACATTAATGAAAAGACAAAATCACCAATCACCTTCCTTAAAAGGTGTAACTAACAATGAATACATTAGTTATTTTCTAATGCCACATCAACTTGGGCAGAGCAGATTATGACTCGACTTCAACTTGGGCAAGTCAGCCTCCCTCAAATCGTGGTTGCAACAATGGTTATAAATAGCATCGGAAAAGCAAGATAAAGAACTTGTGGGTTTTATCAAATGGGTAATATGGTGTGCAAGGAACACAACCACTCTAGACCAATCACCTTCATTCGACCATATAATGGAAGAAATCGTGTCACTAATAAGGATTGCAAGCAAAAAAAAGGATCATCAGGTTCATGCAATCAAGACCCCAACGCAGACCTTCAAATAATGTCCTAACAACCGGACATGAGGGATGACCCAACCAAGGAAACGACGAGTGCTTGAGGTATAAATCTATTGTGGCTAAAAAAAATACCGGTGGGTGGATAATTTATTTCAGGATTGCGTCATAATAAAGACAGGTGTGACATTCTACAGCAGTTCAGGACATTGGATTGCAGCATAGTGTGCATAGGCGACGACCACACTGAATTGATGGCAAGGAACTGCAACAATCCATGCTCTATCAGCGGTCCAAATAGAGCTAGCGGTCATACTATACGCAATGAAACAAGCAAGTTTCCAAGGAATGATTCAGCTACTAATTAAAACTGATTGTGACAGTGCACTTCGCTATATCAACAATTACCTTGAAATTCACTAGATGTTAAGTAATTAGTAAGGAAAATTCTAATTCTATGTATGGTACCGTACCCCAAGGATACGGTAAGTATGGTATCCCCAAACTCATGTTCATGTAAAACACATTCCTAAAATACCTCCCTAAATTAACTCCTTAAAAGATGAATGATGGATAACTACTCAACACTATGAATGATCCATTAGTGGGGATACGTATCCCATGGATACCATATCCGAATTGTTTTACAGTTTATCAATCGTTAAGGTAGTTAGATTAAAAATCGTTGAAACGCCTACTCTAGTAAGTTATGTCACGAGGTGTAACGCCTAATCCAAGTTAACTACTCCTTCTGTCCTAGCCAAACCTGATGAGAGAGAATTTTTTTGTTTTAATTTCATGTGTGAAAAGTTCATTTTGCCCCCTGTCTTCTTCCTTTCATCTGCACATCTCACCACAACCTGCCTTCTTCCTCCGCCTCTCTCCGCCAACACACCGTCATCACCATCGCCTTTTTCAACCTCTCACCACCACCACCCAACCACCACCTCGTCTTCTTTCTGCACCTCTCTCCGCCAGCATCCCCCCATCACACAACCTTTTTCAACCTATCACCACTACCCCCAACAACCCCCACAACCCCCTCACCCTCTTCTGCGCTGAATCAAGCAGCAAGAAGGTGAGCCCTCGCTGAGGCACTTCAATCATAGCGGTACAGAGAGCCCTTGCCTGAGTCGTCACGATCACAACGGCGAGCCCTCGCCTAAACAACGCTGATTTAAGCATTTTGAGCAGCACTGATTTAAGCATTTTGAGTAGCGCCAGATTTAAGCAGATTTGACAGTGAGGCGGAGGCGGTTGCGAATTTGATAGAGAGGCGGTGGCGGGTGCGAATTTGACAAAGAGACGAAGGCAAAGACAGAGTTGGATTTGGCAGAGAGGATGAGGGGAAATGAGAGAGAGAGAGAGAGAGAGATAGAGAGAGGCGAATGGGAAATGAGATAGAGCCGGATAGGGTTTCTGAGAAATATGGAGGGTATGTGAGAGGGTAAGAGTGTGATTTGTGAGTAAATTATTAATTACTTAAGGGTATTCAGGTCATATGATGTACTTCATTTGTCCCAGTTCAAACTGCACACTTCACTTTATGTCATTATTCACTGTCCAATGTTGACCACATATTTGAATAGATATATAGACAATATTATCGTATGTGATATTGTCGGATTCGTCATAACAAGTAGTTTCTTAAAAGTAACTTTTTGTTTACCGTTATTATACGTAGTTAAACATATTAACGATTAGACAAGTTTCTTGATAAGTGTGAAAAAATTATGTGCAGTTCCTTGTTTGTGTCCTACCACAAAAAAATGCCATTTTCTTAAAAGTTTTTAAAATAGCATGAAAATAGTTTGTGAACAAAAAAGTATTTCATCTTTTTTTTTACATTCAAAATTTTGCCAAAATAAAAGTAAGACAATAATATAGGGACAACAAATAAGGCAGGTAGGATACAAATAGGGAACGGAGGGAGTAGTACGGTTTCCAAAAAAAGAATTTCGTTCTATTGCACGTGATCGTCACGTGTCACTTTTGGGCGGGTTGACAATCGGGTCATGACGCCTGGCCTGGTAAACTCAACTGTTTCGGGCTGGAAAATTCACAAAACGTGGATGGGTCCCAGCAACATGTAAATGCACGTCCCCACTTAGGAAAAGAAACCAAAATTATTTTTTCCAAAACAAGAAAAAAAGGAAGAGTCCGTCTCATGAAAGACGGTCTTTCCATAAATCATGGAAAGATTAAAGTTTAAAGTGTAAATTAGAAGAAATAGAGATAAAATTTTCGGGTTGTATGAACCGGGTTATAAATTTTATAACTACTACATGTTGCATAATAAAATTTTAATAT
>JAULKK010000008.1:3696452-3706725 GCA_032355705.1 Rubia peregrina
AATATCTGATGCTAAAATCCAAAAGAACCTAATTATCTAAGCCCAGTATCCCAACAAAATCAAATAAACTCTAGGAAAAGTAAAGCAAACACAGAACTAAGAAAAACTTAAAATTTAAACTAAACCCACCACAACTACAATTAAACAGAGGTTAAAAAATAAAATAAAATTAAAAGGAAGAAGAGGTTCAAGCTCTCCCCCGCTGCGGAAGGTTACCGGCGCGTGTAGGGTTCCGGAATGGTTGACCGCGGAGGCGCGTGGCTTTGGCCAGCCGCGCGTGACCGACGTCGGAGGCGCGTGTACAACGAAGGCCGCGCGTGGATTACCCTTTTCCTCAGTTGAGCTTCTCCTGTATGAGGAACTTCAGATTTGTACTTCAAAACCCGGCGTTTTGTTACCCGTGAAACCACCTGTCGTGGAAGAGTCTCCGATGTGACCCTATCCGCAACCGCTACTTGGCTGTCGTAGCTAACAGCCGGCTGGGCAGGAAGCTTCCATCGGTCTGAAAAGCATTGGGGTGCCACGGTTTATAGCCGGGATAGAAGGAGATCTGAGTTAGGTTTCGGTTTCGAAACAAAAACGACGGGAAGGATCTGCAGGGGGGATTTTGAACGATGAGAGTACAAGGGATGTGGTGGGGGAGGGGGGAGGCCACCGCCGGCGGTGGAGAGCGGTGGCGGCCTCCCCAAGAGTAGATCTAGGGTTTTGAGTTTACCCGGTTTTTAGAGAGAGAATAGAGAGGAAAGGGGAGAGCCTTAGCACATTTTTCCTTGAGCATTGGGTTCACCCAACTTCTACTCACTTTACATTCAAGAATACGTGCAAGTATATCTATCTCTCTAGTGTTTGATCTGAAACATTTTCATTTTGCCAATGCCACACCTCATGCACCATCTCAGCAGCAATCTTCAACATTTTGGACTTTCACCCTTTGCCTCGCCATCTTCTAATCAGCCAATCCAGTTTTGAATCCCATTCACCAGGTGATCTATCCAACTGCAACCAATGTAAAACCTCTCTTTCTATTCTGCAAGTCTCCCTGAATCCACACAATAGGTGTTGTATGGGCTCCTCCTCATCACAAAAAAAGCACTCCACATCCGTACACAAGTCAAACCTCCTTAATCTGTCTCTTGTTGCCTGTTTTTTGTGACAGCTCAGCCACAAGATGAACTAAGCTTTTGGTCTTACTAAGTTTCCCTCCAACATTTTACCCCATGGGACTCTCGTTTGCATCTTTCTCATTCCATCATATACCATTCTTGTGTTTAACCTTTAATTTTGCTTCTGTTTCAACCATTCCTCCAAAATATGCACCTCTGATATGCATTTATCTAGCCTCTTTACCGTCCATGAATAAGAGAGGTTTGGAAGTTAATATTCATCACATCATTTCCTTTTATATAGAAGGAATGAATCCACAAAATCCAAAACCTATCTATTTTCTGGCGTAAGTTTAAAAAGAATTCTTAAGCATGCTAGGTTCCATTCAGGAAGAGAAATAAAATTTAGACCACCCAACCTTTTTGGTTCACATATTTTCGACCATGACACCTGTGACTTCCTTCTGGTCACTTCACCCCCACTCCACAGAAAAGATTGGCACAATGCCTCAATGTATTTAAGTAAATATTTGGGAAGAGGAAATACCTGTAACCGAAGTTTGTGACTGAAAACACGACGCTTGCACCAGTTCTAACCTCCCTACATAACTTAGGAGTTTTGCACTCCAACTCCTGATTCTGGCTACAATTTTATCCACCAGTGGCTTACACATGTACACTCTAAGTTTTCTGCTTGCACGAGGCGCTCCCAGATAACGAAAAGGAAGCACACCCTCATCAAAACCAGTTACTCTTAGTATAGCTCTTTTTTGCTCATCCTCCACCGTGCCAAAATAAACTTTACACTTGCTTTTACTGACTTTAAGGCCAGTTGCTGCTTCAAATTTCCTGTATACCTTCATTAAGGTCTTCACATATTCAACTTCCCTTCTCGAAAATAGCAAAACATCATCTGCAAATGTGAGACTCTTAATTTGCTGCAAATGACATTATTGGTGATATCTGTAACCCTGTTCTCTACCCACTTCTTGAACATATCTAGTCATGTATTCCATGACTATGAAAGAGAGCAGTGGAGATAACGGATCCCTCTGCCTCAACCCTCTCTTAGCCATGGTAATTTTAGAAGGTTTACCATTCACCACATATTTGTATGAAACTGTTAAACATATATCATGACCCAGTTTACATACCTATCTGGTAGCCTCATTCATTCAAGTATTTCCTCAAGTGTCTCCCAGTTTACTGTATCATACACTTTTTGTATGTCCATTTATATGGTGCATCTCGGGATACCCTTCTTTTGGCTATATCCCCGAATCAGTTCATAAACAATCATGATGTGATCATGGATGCTTCTGCTCGGTACAAACGCTGCTTGATTGACCTGAACTATTTCAGTTATCACTCTTCGCAGCTTACTTGTCAAGTTTTGGAGATCAATTTGTACAGCGTGGAGAACCAAAAAAATTGGCCTCGGTTCCTTCACCTTCCTCGTAGCTGGATGTTTAGGGATTAAAGTCACCAAAGTGCAGTTCACGGCTTTGCAAAGTTTACCCTTAACAAAGAATTCTTCCATGGTCATCATTATATCAACCTTTATTACACCCCACATAAATTTAAAAAACTTGTCAGTAAATCCATCGCATCCAGGTGCTTTTTGTAGTTTAAGAAATTTCCTCCAAACTATGTACATTGGTCTCCCCTCTGAAGGCTTGCTTCAGCTCTCCTCCACAACTTATTTTATCTTCTTCTGCTCCAAAAGACGGTTCATGAATATAAATAGCCTTTACACATAGCTTCTTAGATCTCCCAGTTTGATCCTCAGCATCGCATGATTCAACACTCCCGGTTCTAAGTTTCCAACAACTACATCTAGAAATTTTAAAAACCAATCCTTGTTGGCCAAAGCTCCATCAATCCTTGAGTATATTACCCCTTCAATGTGTCTATTCGACCATGTGTAATAATTTTCACTGCTCTATACCTCACTCAGATCTGCATTAATGATCATGTTCTTCAAATGAACCACCTTACATGCTTGTACTTCATTCCCTTCAATCATATCCTCTTATTTGAGTACATTATTGTAGTCACCTGTTAGGATCCATGCCCCTAAACCTGACCCTAGGATTTCTCAATGCTTTTACACATGTCGTTCTTCCGTCTCGGGTGATTCCCAGCATAAACAGTTATAATCCAGAACAACACTGCTCCATGTGCATCTTTCAATAAACATAGCACCATCTGATCAGTCGAACATAGTTTCTGCACTTCAATTTTGTCTCTATCCCATAACATCTATATCTTTTCATTCTAATGTTTGTTGTAATTATCAATGAACTCTCATTTATCCCTAAACATTGTCCTGACTTTTTTTGCATTTTCTTCTTTGACTCTTGTTTCCAAAAACATAACAAGCTTCACATCCATGCCCTTGAGACTAGAGCTAATATCAACCTATTTTGCTGTTTTATTGAGCCCTTTCAGATTCCATGAAATAACCATGGGACAAAACCATACTCTCCCCCAGAGTCCATCCACACTGCTGAAGGCAAAGTTGAAGTTATCCTTGAATTTTCCTCTCCCTTTTTATCCCCTTCATCAACCATCATACTGATCTATTTTCCTCTACTTTTAGTGACAGTAGTCCATTCATTGGTTTTAGCAGCTTTCTGTACCATGATCTCCTAGTTATCTTCCTTTTGCTTCTCTACATTCTCCACTAGATCAGTTTTTTCCTCCATCTTTTTGGGTTGCCACTTCTGAATCACCCTCTTCTTACTTTCTTCCCTGAAAATATGGCCCCCTATTTGACATACTTTACAGAACATTGCTTCCCTTTATCTCAATCTTCTGCTTGGTTATACTTCCATCAATATCTTTGATACAGATCATCTCAGGAATCTTCACAGAGATATCTACTCTACCAAAATTTTGGCAAAAGAGATCCTCAATTTGTTAACTGTGCACTCATCAGTAAAAAGAGGTTTCCCAACAGTACTACCTATTTTCTCCAGGCTTGCTGATCCCTATATATGCACTGGTAATCCAAGAAACTTCACCCATATAGGAACAACTCTGACCATATCATTCTTTAGGGAAAAGTTAGGTTTCCAAATTTGCAGATACATAGTCATACTATAAATAGTATATGGCCCTTAGTTTTAAAATGCGGGATGCGCTAAAATGCGCTAAGGCCCAAAATTAGAATAATGCGCGATGCGAGGGCATCACGGTTGCGATGCGCTACCTATTTTATATTCAATATATATGCATATGCAAAGCAAGTTCGAATAATCAAATATAAAGTTAGATTCATAATAAATTCAGCCAAATAGCAAATAGTGAATTAACTACCAAGTACCAACAACAATAGTGGAATAATATCAAATTTCAAGAATCCCAAGTCTCAACAAAAAATACACTAAAAAACCAAAACGACACAAACACAACATAATTAGTTCCTAAGAACTCTGAGTTTAGACTTTCGATTTCAAAATTTAAAGATCATCAAGAAAATCATCATGATCATCTTCATCATCATGAATGTCCATCACTTTTACACTTAAGAAGTATATGCTTAAATTATATGCGTAAGGAACATACACTTAAGTCAAGAAAATTAAAGTTGGGCAAAAGTTAGGCAAAAAAAACAAATCAAGTTGGTAATCTGGTCAAAGAAGTTGGTAATCCACGTCCACAGCAGATGGACAAAAGGGATACAATGGGGAAGGAAAATTAATGAAGGAAAATTACCGCCGCTGAATACAATCGGGAAGAAGAAAATTACCGCTAGCACTGGATATTCTTTGATTCGCTGCTGGATACAATCAAGAAGAAGAAAATTACTGCCGCACCGACGAAGGAAGAATTACCGCCGACTGGTTGCTGCTCTATCAGGAGGAAGAAGAAGAAAGCAGGAAAACTCAGAGGCAGACGCAAGAACTCAGAAGAAAGAAAAATAAGAAAGCAGGAAGAAGAACGAAGAAGAAGAAAGCAGGAAAACTCAGAAGAAAGAAGAAGAAGAAGAAAAGCAGGTTGAAGAAAGCCAGAGGCCGACGCAAACCAAATCAGGGTATTTTCCTTTTTTCAAACTTACATGGGTCTTTCAAAATTGAATGGGTTGTGCTTAATTGAAAATTTCAAGGCCCAATCACATCATTTCCAGGATGTGACCGATGCGCTTCGCATTGGATGCGCTCTGACGCACTTCGATGCGACCGCATCCTGGAAATCTAGTGCAGCAACCAGCCCGATGCGTGAAGGCAGCGCAGCGGAGCGCATCGCGCATTACACGGGCACATTAGAGTGTATTTTAAAACCAAGCAAAGAAGTACCACACAAAAAGGTTTACCTGTAGATGTAGTTGACCATAATCCCCGCACTTTGGTTAAGATCCTTTTCAGATTGATTGGCCATCCAATTTAGTCCGCCAATCATCTGCACTTGCATTTCAAAAGTATCATCAAGAAAGGCTCACAAACAACTCATGCATAAGTGGAACAACAATACCCTTCAAACCATTATTTCTATGATTGCAAGCAATGGAATGTCTAGTTAGACCTTGGACTACCTAGCATTTAGATATAACAACTTATAATTGAAACTCTAGAGGATGAGTTTTTGACTTACTGCTCCATTCTGAATTTGCCACGGAATCTAGAGTTTCCCCCCCCCCCTCTTTCACTACATCCTCACCCTCCTGCATATCACCAGTTTGATTATACTCCCTGATCACAAACAAATAAAAAAATATCCTCTAAATTTCCACCAAAAAAGAAAATTTTATACCCCAAAAAAGAAAATCTTACCTTGAATTCCTCAGATTCAGATTTTCAAAAGGCCCATCGATCGACCCAGTAATAAAGAGTGCTCCGGAACTTGTGAAGGACTGAACGCATGATTAAATCAATGAAGGAGACGACATACCAGGTGAAATAGCGACCATTTGAGTAGATTAATCGTTGTATACAGACTCAACCAGTGATGAGAAGGGGGAGAATATGGTCATCCATAAATTACGCAAAAAGGCAACGCCACATCAATGAAAACACGCTCTCGGATTTGGAGGGACGACACATGGAGTAGCAAAATGAGAAGGTGGAAGATGGAATAAAATTAAAGATGCTATATATACACAATAGTCCATTAGTGGAAGAATGTGTTTTAAACAATTGCAAAACAACCCTTGGTCAACCAAGAGGCAAATGTCCCTCTTTATAGTTTCATTATAGATACACTAGTTAGGTCACACCGCGCATCTGGATAAGAAATGGTAGTAATTATAGAAATAGTGTTACATGTAATACAAATTGAAGGGTATACATAACAACAACTTAAATATTTAAGCAAGAAATGTAACAAGTTTACATGTGATTCAAGTTCATAATGAACTCGAGATATCAAGTTTAATTGCATGTTTTATGGTATTATTTTCAATTACTGTTGAAAATGATATGATAAAAGTGAAAATGAAATTAAAAAAATATGAAAGTTATGAAAGTAAAATGTTGAACCTGGGTGTTAAAGAATATGGTTACAAGGTGATTGTATTCATTCTTGCTACTGCAAAAGAATTGCACTTAAAGAATATGTTCCCAATGGTTATTTTCCAGAAGCCAAAAGGAAATAATGAAACTCATGGTGGACTCGTTCTTTTACCTTCATGCCATCCTTTAACTTCCGATGAGGAGCACCAACCAGAAGAAGTAGAATGACTTTTTTAATGTCTTCATGCCCAAAAATTTTAGGAGCTAAAGAACAGGCCAATTTACTATAAAATATCATCATCCTCAGCTAACCGCATTATCTGTTTTTCATCATCTCCTTGAAGTTCATACCTGTATTAAGATGTACGAAAGCAACTCAAGAAGTCAGCTCCTAGCAAAAGTGGTTCCCTGATAATTACACGGCAGAATAGGGAAAAATTTAAAAGTCTTACTCTTGATATTTTTTTTGTTGAAATGAGAGACAGACATGGCTTCCAAGTATGTGTCTGCAATTAAACCCGCTCGGATTGATAGTGTCTACAGTCCAACATATCCCATAGAAATAGAGGACAAAGGGGTGTAATTATGAATATACCTCCATAGTAAAATGACTTTGGGATCAAGATCCATCTCAATTTCTCGAATTTCATAGTCCTCAACTATTGAAGAGTGTTGCAATGAATTAGCATACAACTGTATGTAACGTCGACGAAGATTGCACAGGCACTTTACTTGTCCCCATGAAAGTCGATAACTCAAAACAAATTATGAACAATTTTCTAAATGTTTATAAAAACATCAGCATAATGCTTCAGAAAACCTTATCAATAAGCAATCCATAAAATAAAATACTCTACAACATGTTCAAACAAATTATGAAGGGATAAAACCAACAAAACCATTTTCCTAACCGAATACTCAAAGTAAGTTAGTTTTATAATAAGATTAAAATAGGAAAAGATAATTGCGACCAATATAATTTTGTTTCTAAGTATTCAATAAATGGATTACCACATATTTCTCTGTTGCACTGCACCATGAGCTGTATAGCGCCACCACATCGAGGCATTTTTTGAAACTGGTATCACTGGTCTTAAATGGGACGTTTCTACATATGTCTTATGTCTCGAAATAACCTACATGAGTCTTATCCAGTAAAATTAATCTGCTAGACCTTCAAGCATACACTTAAATAATCAATATACTATTATGTTCTACCTGGTTCTCTAACACTGGTAGGATGACTAAAAGTGGGACAACATCTATGTCCTGCAAATATCAAGCAGTAGAAATCCATAAAGGTTATTGGTTTGACACTTTTGAAGCACTTTGCATTTCAGACCTAGTCAATTCAGAAAGAGAGAGATACAATGATACATGTGTAATTACATAAAGATCTTCTGAAATATAAGGATCAAAGAAATTATATTGAACAAGAGTAAATAAACTTGTAAAAGGAGTACTACCAAGTTGTTGAACCGAGTCTAGTTGGAAGTTCACCCTTCTCTGCAAGAAGCTGGAAGGGTTGCTAGAGTAAGCTCTAAATTGCAAGATATCTTTTCGACTATTAAGCTTAGCTTCTTTTTTTCCCTATATTTTTACCCCTAATTAATCATGTCATGGGAAAGAAAAGACCAACAAAAAAAGTGGAAAGAAAAGGACAGTACATTTCAAAGAAAACTAAAATGAGAATTCAAGCTACAAAAGGAAGTATAGAATAAAATTTGGATGCAAGGCCAAAAAACATGCCCGAAAAGGGCAAAAAATAGCACATCTTAACATTGGCAAACTACTTGACCAACATCAATAGAATTAGAAAATAAAGTGAATCATCTTATGCCATTTATCCTATCCAGTCACCCCAAATCTTCCCATTGCAAAAGTAAGACTTCAACTACACAAAATAATTTAAATCTTTCCCAATGTACAAAAAAAAACTGCAGACTTTGCTGTATATAATAATATCGGCAAAACGAACGCTGGAGAAGACAGTGATATGGTAGAACCAATGACCATAGCCTCATCGATGCTTTTGATGTTCACCTAAGTGGTTACAAACACTTATTAATGCACATGAAAAAAGATGAGAAAACAGGGGGAGAGTTATGCGGAGATGATAGGAGCAGATTTCTTACTAAATCGGGTCTCAAGTGAAAAATGAACATTAGTAGTGTCATTGGCTGGAAGCTCAAATGCAGTGAAAGCAAGTGTGGAAAAAAAACCTTCAATGCAACATATAAAAAGGATTTAAGAATCACATGACATCATGGGACAACTAATAATTTGTCTAGGACAACTATATTCTTAACAAGGAGCATAAAATTTAGTATGCGGCAAAAAAAGTTCTTATGCATTAGCCATTTGCAAATGGTTAACAGCCCACCTGAGTCAATCCCAAGCCAAAAGAAAATTTAGCAAGAGCTTATAAACGTGCAAGTGAAAGATCCAAGCCCATCTCAAACAGCTGCAAGTAGACAGATAGTTAAATATCAACCAGATTACATGTTTCAAAGAAAATCATTTATGTAATAAGTCTTCTACCAAAATTTCCGAAGTAAATATCCAACTAAAGATTAAACGGCAATCAGAAAAATATCTTGGCCAAGTAACTTCGAGGCTCACAATCTCTCAGTACTAACAATGATTCCCAAATGGCAATGTCCTTTAGAGTGCAATCTGATGGTTAAGCACATTAGAAACCATGAGACTCAGAATATGAAAAAGAAGAGCAAATGCATGAACAATATGATGGTCAATTATATATTTCTATATTCTGGCAGGTAACAAAATAAAATATCTGTAAAAACATCTTATAATGCATAAACAGTCCCGAACATAAACACAATTAAACTACTAGAGGACATGCAGCTACTTGTATTGCCTTTAGAATAAAGATAAACAAGCATTAGATCCAAATCAACGAAGAACAGGTCAAAACAACGATGGAATCCGTGTGATGCAGAATCGAAATTCAACACGAACAAAATGATGATAAATTCTAGAAACGATGAGACGATAAAGAGATGATAAGAAAGAGTATACCTGAGGAGGAAGCAAAGAGCGATGGAAAACTGAGCTCTTCTCCTGAGGAGGAAGCAAAGAGTGGTTTAATGATAAATTTGATTAAAAAATTATGTAACGCCACGTGTTGCACGACATGTTTGAAGAGTTACTAAAATAGGAACGATGAGATACACTTATGGACATATCAAATAGAATACGATACTAAAACTATTAGAGATTTTGGATTCACTCTATTACATGAGTATTTGGTTTAACAATGTAATCAATATACCCATAGTTATATTGAGCAACTTAAATGCTATGTTTTTTTGTGCATCCAATTAGCTATCCGGTTCTGTTAATCTTGTCCCATGAAGAGACCATTTATGCATTGAATATTTCCCTAATCAGTCCACCTAGGGAAATAGTTCAACTGTAGTATAAATCTTGTATAAATGGTATAATTGCAGTGTAGTTCTTCTAGTCACTCCAACTCAGGCCATGGCTTCCTATAACACTGCTATGAGTTGCTTGTTCTTTTAACAGGTAAAACATATGTCAAAGAAAAATGATAACGGGCATGTCATTGCAACATGCGCCCGGACAGTTTAACAAACCTTATGGAGTTTAAACAGAGAATGTCTCGAAGATGATTACAGTAAAAAAACAAATTACCATATAAAACTAATAGATGATTATCACAAGAAAACAATG
>JAULKK010000008.1:3709258-3730536 GCA_032355705.1 Rubia peregrina
CTCTTACGAGTTTAAGGTGTTACCTTCGGTGGTTTTATCCTGGGAAACGATGCCCATACGGGGCTAATTCATTTCAAGGGCAGTGAACGTTGTTTGTGACTCCACCATTAAGTCATTGCATCATTTTTAATTCTAACATTTAATATAATGTGCAAAAGTCTTGAGCCAAGATTTAATATAACAGTATAATTGTGCAACACCATCCTTGTTTAGCACATACACCCTTATCACCTTATCTCTATAAATGATCAAACATGCTACTCCCTCTGACTCACTTCAAACTTCACACTTTTTGGTCAACTTTCTCAAAACACATTTGACCACAAATTTTAACCAGTATATAGATACAAATATCATTATGTGAGATATCAGTGGATTCCCTGCATGATGTATTTTCTAAACATCACATTTTAATACACCATTATTATACATAAATAAAATTATCGTTGGTCAAACATAATATGAGAAAGTTGACAAAAAATTATGCAGGTTGAATTGGGACGGGAGTAATAAGTTTAAATAGTTCGGGATCATTTATAACAAACTTCGGATTGAACTTCATACGAGAATATCATTTACCACGTCTTGCTCTCTCTTTTTTCTTCATTGTATTTCTTGAAAAATAAAAATTCACTACTCCATCCGATTCTCTATTTGTGGCATCATAGTTATATGTACTTGAATTTAAGTGAAAAACATGAGCGAATCAAAATGAATTTAGAAAGTAAAAAATAGAATGAGTAGATGAAATTGAAGGAATCTTACTGAAAATGAAAAGTGTTTCATTTAAAAAAAATATTTCAATAAAATAATTTTGCCACAAATAGAGTGAGGGAGTACTTTGAGTAAAAAAAGTTCCATAACCTATCAAAGATCAAATAAGTATGAAATAATTTAAAACAAAAAACCATTACTTTAACATCAATAGAATGATGACGACAATAAAAGGTTTAAGAAAACAAACAATTTGTGTTGTCTCACTTAAATTGAATATCAATAATAAATATTTAAATATAATTTTAAATAATAAGAAAAATACAGTTCACAAGCTGAACATTGATGAATTGTTGTAATATTACCAACACAATGTTTCAAATCTTGTTTTAAAACAATTATGATACGGAAAGGTAGTTATTCGCATTTGTTGACCATATCCTAGTCCCGCATCTGGAGTCTCGACTGGCCGGTCCAAACATAGAAACCACACACGATCAACTGAAACCGTGTTTGGCACACTCCAAACCCAGAAGACAGAAACAAGATTAATGAAGGAATCAGTTTGACTGGATCCGGTCGTGATTAAAAACTTCATCACACATGGTTTTTGTCGTTTATTGGACTCGTACACACTTATGAATTCTTATAAATCTGAGTAGATAGGTAAGAACATTAAAATTAGTTTCTCCATGTATATTACACTCTTAAAATAAAATTGATACTTCCACCTGACTCTTGCATTGAAAATACTCCCTTCATCCCAATTTAAATTGCACATTTCACATTAATCATTATTATACTGTTCAAGAAGCATGTTTGACCATTAATGTGTATAACTTAGGAAACTTCTTGTTACAACAAATTTAACAATATCACATATGATAATATTCAAATATACTAGCAGAGTACCATCACGCTTGCGTGACATTATTAATTCTATTAAGATAAAGTTTTATGTGCATTTTGTGTCTTACATTTATATTGAAAACAAAGTTTATATAAATTTTAGTCATCTAAGGAAAACGATATGAGTTATGAAGTGAAATAATCGATTTAGTTATAAATCGTTAAATATTGAATACAATAAAAATTGATTGTTTTTATAATATTTCATTCAATTTTTTAAAATATAATTATTTATATGCTGAGATTCATTTTAAAATTTTATCATAATCACATGTATCTCAATGTAATAAATAAAATAAATATCAAATAATCTTATTAGTCTCACTAATTATAAAATGCTCTCATTTAAAAGTTTGTAGATTTAAAACAATAATTTGTCATATATAATAAATAAATAATATGTACTCATATTTCTATTAAAAAAATACTCTATCATTGTATAAAATATCCAAATATTTTGTCATTTCAGATTATGTGTTTTTTTGGATTTTCTCTAGTGATAGATATAATATGAGATATTTATGATTTTAAATATATCTTTAGAAGTTATATATTTTAACAAGTTATGATTGATTGTAAATAGTAAAGAACTAAAATCAGTAACATATTATAATATTAGTATGTTATTTTTAAACAACTTGAATTTACCTTAGTCAAAATGACTTCAATGTTTCCGGTTGACACCGCCAAGCAAACAATTTCTATTATAGATTTCTTGAAATTGAAATGAAATGATCAAACTTTAATAAATAATGAGATCTAAAAAGTAAGTGTGTAATTTAAATTGGTACTAAAGGATTACTCTAACCTGACTAGACCGGTCAATTATTGAATAATGGGTGTGAACATTTTCTAAGTCGGAGAAGGGGTTTTCCTACTTATTTCGTCTCAACTACTTCTGCACAAAATCTTTTCCCGGTTTTTAATAAATATGTTTAATTGTAAATATATTTGATTGTAAATATGTGTAACTACAGACAATAACAATAACGACACACAAGAAATTAATATTTAGATACTACATGTTACAACGAATCTAACCATATTGCATACGATAAAATTATTGTTCACGTTTATTAAAATATGTGGTTCTTATAAGATAAAATTATTATTCAAGTACCTAATAAAATTATTATTCAAGTATCTATTAAAATTATTATTCATATACCTATTAAAACATATAATCAAAATTTAATATTTTTAACTAAAAAAGATTCTATGCAGAATTGGATGACACGGACCGACTATCGCACTTTTCAATAGCACACCTTGTCCCAAGGAGAAGGAGAAATAGAGTCGTGCCATAAAATAAATTTTTATTCCCTCCGTTCATTAATGTTTGATACACTTTTAGCCTGTTTTTTCAAGGCGTATTTGAACATTAATAACTTTTGATGCGTATGTTAATATCATGTAAAATTGTAATGTCTGAAAAGTACATGCTACGTATAATCCAACGATATATTACATGATAATATTATTACTTATATGTTATATGAAATTTATGGTCAAACGTGTCTTGAGAAAGTTAACTGAAAGTTGTATCAAACTTATCTGAGCAGATGGAGTATTATTTACGGACACAGAGGGTGCGATAAATCATACTCACTTTATTCATCTAACATTGGAACTTCAATTTTTGACACGATTATTGAGAAGATATCAATTTTATGGTGAAAATTGAATTGGAAAAAGTAAAAGTGTAATGAGTGGTTTAAATTACCTTAAAACATACTACAAGAGGAAGGCAAAGTCTTGGGAAGGAAGGCAAAATCTTGGGAACGACGACATTTCTATAAACATATGGAAAGATGAGGTTGAATTAAAATTATAGAAAAGTAAAATGTTTTGATTGCAATATTAAAAATTTATTATAAAACATGTTGCAGTTATAAGTTTATGATACGATTAATGCAAACCAAAAATTTTATCTTGATTTTTTCTGATTTACCGTTTAAACTTTGGTCTTTCAATAACTTATAGAAAGACTCTTTCAAGAAACACACTCAAAGAGGAAAGTGATAAAAAAACACATAAAAGGAAAGTGTGTCAAAATAAAATGAACGGAGGGAGTAAATGCCATGAAAAACCAGTCCGCGCCAAATTTATTTATTTGAAAGTTGTTCATTTTTGAAACTTTCCCTCACCTAACCCCAATCCCCCCAAATTCTTCATCTATTCCATTCCCATTCCAATCCCTAGTCAAACCCTCCGATAATCAACACACGCATATATAGCAAAGCAGGAAATCTTAACTCTCCCGCTCTTATTCGTTCCATCATGGCGGCGGCGGCGGGTGGTTTCGTGAATTCATTTGCATTGCCGGAATCGAGATCGGGGACGGAAGCCACTGCGCCGTTCGATTTGTTCGGCACTCTACGTAGCTCTAATCAGTTGCCTCCTTGTTCTACCTCGCTGGTTTGTTCTTCCCGACATCGGATTTTCAGGAATGGTTTGAAGGCTCAGCGAGATATTCGGCCGTTTTCGTTAAACCCTAGGTCAGAGGTTGATGGTGAGGTCGGATCTAGAACCTCCAGTTTATCTGCTCTGGAGCTCCTCAAAACTTCCGCCGCTGATCGTAAGCCTCTCTCTATTTTTTTTCGTTTATATTGTGAATTTTGCAGTAAACAAAAAATGTATATGATGCAAAAACACTCAACGAAGATTACTATGATTGTAAATTAACATACAAAATAAGATGATTTCGATTTCGATTAAGCAGTGGTTGTTTCGGAAAAAATAGTGACTAGAGTGATTGATCATAGTATTGTGCTTTTGACAGGGTATACAAAGGAGAGTAGTAGTCTATTAGTCATAGGGATAAACTTTCGGACAACTCCTGTTGAGATACGAGAGAAGCTATCTGTTCCAGAAGCTCAGTGGCCTCAAGCAATAGGTGAATTGTGTGGCTTAAATCACATAGATGAAGCCGCGGTTCTTAGCACGTGTAACCGAATGGAAATATATGCTGTGGCCTTGTCTCAGCATAGAGGGGTTAAAGAAGTGACCGAGTGGATGTCTAAGGTGCGGAACAGCTCAATCTCATATGCTAGGCTATGATACTTTCTTCTGTTTTATTTTCTGTTTTATGCAGTATCGAAGGGTTTATTTAACTTGTGTTATAAAGTCTTGACTAAATAGACGCTTCTTGCTGAAGCAAAATGATCTTGATAGTGGTTTTACTGTTTTTGCCCGACTTATCTTGTTTAGTTATTATGTTGATGTGTGTAGTTCACAATATGAGCTTTTGGGGCTTTTCGTTTCTATTCCTTAAGTTCAAATTCTTCTCACAAACATGATAGCTGTAGTTACCTGTTCATTTAGAGGGACTGTAAATGGTAAAAGGAACAAGACTTTTCCATTGACAAAAGACTAACTGCAATGTATGTTGTGCAAGCCTTTCATTTGTCTTTGATATGAATTTCTTTTGTCTTTGATATGAAACGCTCTACTTGTAGCCTTTCTATTAAACATTTGCACCTTACCAATTCATATTCAATTCCAGAAAAGTGGAGTTCCTGTTTCGGAGCTTTCTAAGCATCGCTTTTTGCTTTACAACAAGGATGCTACACGGCATTTATTCGAAGTATCCTCCGGGCTCGATTCTCTTGTTCTTGGAGAAGGCCAAATCCTGGCGCAGGTAAAACAGGTTGTTAACCGTGGACAGGGTGTCCCTGGTTTCGGCAGGAAAATGAGTGGGGTGTTTAAACACGCCATTACGGCTGGAAAGAGAGTTAGAACTGAAACAAACATCTCAACAGGGTCAGTGTCAGTTAGTTCAGCTGCCGTGGACCTCGCTCAGATGAAGCTTCCACAAACTTCTTACGTAACTGCTAGAGTGCTAGTCATCGGAGCTGGCAAAATGGGGAAACTCGTAATCAAACACCTCATTGCAAAGGGTTGCACGAAGATGGTGGTAGTGAACAGAACTGAGGAAAGGGTGGCAGCCATAAGGGATGAGTTTAAGGATACTGAGATTATCTACAAACCTTTGGAGGAAATGCACACAAGTGCTGCTGAAGCTGATGTTGTTTTCACATGTACAGCTTCAGACGCGCCATTGTTTCTCAAAGAGCATGTTACAACCCTCCCTCCCGTGAGCCCTGCTGTTGGTGGGCACAGGCTATTCATCGACATATCCGTCCCTAGAAACGTGGGACCATGCGTCACGGATCTCCAAACCGCGCAGGTATACAATGTAGATGATCTAGAGGAAGTTGTAGCAGCAACCAAGGAGGACCGGTTGCAGAAAGCAGCGGAAGCTCAGTCGATTATTTGGGATGAAGTAACAAAATTCGAAGCCTGGAAGGATTCACTCGAGACCGTTCCAACCATTAAAAAGCTGAGAGCATATGCTGAGAGAATCAGGGCCTCAGAGCTGGACAAGTGCATGTCCAAAATGGGTGATAATCTGTCAACGAGCCAGAAGAAAACCATTTATGATATGAGTTCAGGGATCGTGAACAAGCTTCTTCATGGACCGATGGAGCATCTGAGGTGCAGCGGCACAGATAACCGATCCCTTGGAGAGATTCTTGAAAATATGCATGCTCTTAACAGAATCTTCGGCCTTGACACGGAGATTTCTGTTCTGGAAGAAAAGATTCGGACCAAAATGGGAAATCAGCAGTAAGTTGTTGAGTGCAGAGGGAGGGGATACTGTAAATTAACATTGTTTTTGAACATCTGGCAAATTTAGAATGGGCATATAGCTTAGTTTAGCATTTTCAGAGGAGTTTCTGGCAATAGTAGGAAGTAGTACCCTGTAATGGGATTCATTAATGCAATTTTTTCATTCGGAAAGTTGGGAATTTGGGATGAATTTCTTGGGGAATTCTTTAACCTTTGCTGTCAGGACTCAGATTACAGTCCCACTTACAAGTGCATTTTATTACCTCTATTGTCACATTGTAGTCCCTCTAATTCTTATATTATGTATGCAGACATTTTGATTCCAATAGTTTTAAAAAATACTATATTTTAATGTTGTATCTCCTTCTACTCATTAAAAGGCACTCTCTCCGTCCCTGATTAAACTGCACGCTTTCTATTTATATTTGTCCCAGCTCAAATTGCAATAGGTTTGAATTAGCCAAAACCAGCATGTTGGACTGAATGTGAAAAGTCCAAAATGCCCCTGGACCCTCACCTATTTACATCCATTAAGGCTGATTGCTTAGCAAAGGGGCCCTCCCATTTACACGCACCGTTAAATATGTGGCAGGCGTGGGAATCAAAATTTAAAATTCCCAAACGCCTGCACACTTAACATGCATCACATTTACTCTCCCAACACTCAATTATTGCTCTTTCAACGCTCCACTTTGACTTCTCGAATACTATTCGACGCTCCACTTTCTCCTCACTTCTCTCTCAAAAATCATAGTCTCTCCTCACTTCTCTCTAAACTCACAAAACCCTAGCCACATCTAATCTCGTTCCTCTGTGTTCTTTGATGAACCTCTCACCTTTTTTATGTTGCTTTCATTGCTCTGATGTGACTATATGCTATGTTCGTCATTTTTTTATCACAACTTTTAGGTTGTGAACTAAGGTTTTCGTGAGTTTTTTGGGGGTTTTGAAAATTGACTCGATTTTGAAGGTTCTTGATGTTCATCACAACTTTATGAGTCTCGATTAGGGATTTGCTGGGTGATTTATGGGTTTTTAAACAAAATTTCTTGTTCTTTGGGTTTTGGGTTTCGATTCTTTGTGTTTCTTGTGTTGAATCGGTAAGATTAGCTATTAATCTTCACTTTCGTTGTTAAAAAACCCCGTGCATGTGATTATTTTGTCATTTCTTCAGTCGTTTAATTCAAGATTCATGTTTATTTTGTGAATATCACTGCTCATGTTCATACAATTTGCCCGGTCCGTGACTTGCTAGCCCCATTTTTGCATTTAGCCTCCAGTTGTATGCGATTTCATGCTTTATGAGCCTTGATTAGGGTTTTCCTGGTTGTTCTGGGATTTTTTTTTAAAAAAATCGTATTGTTTGGGACTAGGATTTCAATTCATGTTCAAAATTGTGTTCTTCCTGTAGCAAATGCTTGATTACTACATTCTCTTGGTTGAAAACCGCATGCATTTGATGTTCATCTAATTTCTTATCTTTTGGTTGTGAATGTTTATGCCCCTGGTTGAACCCTAACCCGATTTGTTAGTTGCTAGCTCTGTTTTTGTGTGATTTGCCATGTCAAGTGGTCATTATCCTCTGTTTATATTGTTTTGAACAAGGCACTTGTGTGCATTTCCTTCTTTCTTGCATATCACTCGTGTGAATTGACTCTTAAGTTGTATTATTCAAGTCCTACAGTTCTTGTATTTCCTTTGTTTGGATGTAACTGAAACCCTAGCCTCTGTATTATGTCTTCATTGTTTCATGGATCATCGTGACAAGGTCATGGCTGGGCAAGATAAATCTGCCCCTTCCTGCCTTTAAATGACTCTTAGTATGAGCCAAGCTTCGATCACAGTCTATTTATTGGACTAGAAGACATTGATTCACATCTCATTCCCAATGAGGACTCCGGAGCACATGACCCTATCCCTTACACTGATTCAATTAAATCCTGGGATACCCCAATTGCCACACATTTTAGTCTTGTTCCTTTAGCCCTGCTTTACCACTCTGAATCAGAGTCTTTGGATGAACCAAAAGCACAGCCCCCTGATTCAAACGAAACACAGCCCTCTGATTCTGATGAATCTATTTTTGAATCTCGGTATGATCCACATCCTTCAGTATATTTCAAGCGTAACAAATACCCTAAGTATGAGGAGCCAAGCTTCTTTTGAAACAGGGGCTACTTTATTCCCTGGTAGCTGGCCCAAATATGAACCACCAGTTGAGCCTAAAAGTGATTCACCCGATGAAAAATAGATTCATTTTTCTCAGGTTGTACCCTTCTAGCCTTGTTAATTTTTTAATTGTTTTATTCTATTCTAGATACTAATTATTTTTCATTGACTGCATGTTTGTGTATCAGATATGAAAATTGTTGCTTATGCAACAACTATGTGATTATGTTCTGCTTGTGATGTACTGTGGGGGTACTTGTGATTGTTGGGTATATGATTCCTTGGTTTGTTTCTATTCAAATGTGCATCCTTGTTTATGTGTTCATAACTTGCATTGAACCTGGCATGACATATTTCATATAATGGGCAATAATGGAGCAGTAAATTGTGATGCATGTTTATGTGGATTACATATGCAGTAATTCAGTGTTAGTGACTAGACATCCTAATCTTGGTGGGGCATTTATTAACTAGTATCAAAGTTTTTATGTTTGTGACTGATGTGTATGTGTTGGTTGAACTTATGAGATGTAATTGCGATGAATGAAAAAAACATGCAGTCGTGCTTATTAGTGCTTAAACTAATTCAATCTTGGCGGGGCATGCTGTGATTAAACCCAGCTCTGAAATTATTGTGTGCATGACCCTGTTCTATTTGATAGCCACCTATGATGATACATTACTTGTATACACTTTGGCAGCAACCACGTCTTTTAAAACATTTGGATGGAAGATTTGTAGTATTTGTTCCTTCGTTATTATATGTGTGTGCGCCTTGCCGACCAATAGTTGTGTTATACATTATGGATTAAACCTTTTTGCCTCAGATCCTGAACCCAATTTATGAAAATATAGTTTTTTATATTAAAAAAATCATACAAAATGGAGTTTAGCCCTCCCAGTTTTTACTAGGTTGCCCTATAAATATACCTTAACAAAATACCTGGTATGTTTACCCTGACATGAATCTAGAAGCAAAACCCTACAAAAATACATAACCCTTGCATTTCTATACTAACTTCATGTGTATGAGCAAATCCCGAATCTTCCTTGTTTGCCAATAGCCACCATGTGTTCCAAACAACTTCTTACCAGCTCAGAATCCACAACTATATTGTGGGCAGCATACCAAGTC
Source organism: Rubia peregrina (assembly GCA_032355705.1). Classification (NCBI taxonomy): domain Eukaryota; kingdom Viridiplantae; phylum Streptophyta; class Magnoliopsida; order Gentianales; family Rubiaceae; genus Rubia; species Rubia peregrina. The sequence continues at coordinate 3,718,818 of JAULKK010000008.1, forward strand.
TTCTTAGCCTTTCCTTTCCCATATATGGTAGTTTGAACTCATTACCAACCTTGCATTTCATGATTTCTACCATAACACTTTGAAAACTTAGGAACATTTTGTCTATAACCCTCAGATCCTCTCTCTCAAAAGCATCATACATAACATGTAGCAGCCTATCTATTTTTTACTAGGTTTTTGCTGCTGTAAACTCTGAATCGAGGCAAAAAAATCCAAATTCATAATGTTTAGAGAGGGTGATTTGGAGGGTTAGCATACTAACTCGAGATTAAAATCATGTGAGGTGGTTGCATCTAAAATTTCAGGGTCATTTGCAAATATGTGGGTTGGGACGTTATGTTGATGTATGAAATGTGTTTGCTTGCCCAAGGTGGCCATTTTGCCTTGATTGCTGAGATAAGTTCATGAATAAGCTTGTTTCTTATGATAACTCAGTGATGGACACAGTGGGTGTAAGCACCATGGTTCCCCTAGGTCTATTTAATGTGGTGTACTTGGCTGCTATATACTCTACATAAGGAAAAACCCTTATTTTCCCATCAAACATTACATTACCATCTATGTCAAATATTGGTCTACACATAGCACATAAAAACATAGTTTTGGTATGCAATGCTTGCTTTGAGCGATTCTAAAAGGTTCTGGTTTATTGGGAGCAAGAATAAACCTGGTTGTAGACTCGGTGATGTAGAACCACTTTTCGTCGATGTGTATGATATTGTGCATGTTCTTGAACTGCAAGTTGCACTCCAGTTTTCTTAAGCACCATTCCATCCTTGATTCTTTGCATGTCATTGTTAGGCTTGGATGTACTGCATTAGTGTGGCTTTTGACCTTCTTTTTGCTATTACTCATTGTATGCTACTTTTTCCCACATGCAGGGTTGCTGTCGTGTTGCGGCATGCACGCTTGAACCTTAGTGGCAATGCCATTAAAGTTCGGGGTTCATTAGTTTCTTGTTTGTTCCGCAACTCTCGTGTCTTCTCGAACGGGCATTCACAGCCTCGCCATTTTGTAGTTGCTGATGGCCCTTATTGAAACTAACCATCTTTCTGCTGCCTCAAGCCCTCACTGGTTTTCAATTTGCCCATTTTTGGTGTGTTGAAGTAGAAATTGAGCAATTTCTTGCCTTTGTTCATCAGTTTTCTCCCCACCATCACAACCCTACTGCTCGATGATGAAGATGAAGATGAATAAGTCGGAGGGGGGGGTTAAGGTTTTCTGGTCTGGACCAATTCTCGAAGAACTGGCCAAAAAGAATTCTGAGAGCATTTTTTTGTTTTGTTGGGATTGAATGGGTACTGTAATAAGTGCCCCTATCTATAGTTGTGTTGGTGATTTTTGAACTTTTATGAACAATACTCGAAAAGTGTAAATTTGGTTCCAATACAATTTTTTTTGGAGCCAAAGGTTATTTTTGGCGAGAATAATTATAGATCCAACATGTTTTAGCCCATTCCCGAGTTACTTTTTGTTCTGTACTTTTTAAAAACCTTTTTGGACTGAAATTAGTCCTTTTTATTGTTTAATTTTGCAGCCAATTTTTTCTTTTTGCAAATTAATCAGGGGCGGGAGTACATATGTTGTTTTGAATTAGACTCTAATTTTCAAATTAAAATTAATTTTATTATTACTTAAAATAATGTACAAGGCACCGAATATTCCAAAATTTCATTTATTATGAATACATTAAACTAGCCCCACGTACCAAATCATATCTCACGTGTTTAACAATATATAATTTTTAAATAAATTGATTAAAAATCAAATGAAAGCATATTTCATTTTGGCAAAGTCTTGGGAAAGACCGTCTTTCCATAGACATATGGAAAGACGGAGTTGAATTGAAATTATAGAAAGGTAAAATGTTTTAGTTGCAATATTAAAAATTTATTAAGCAACATGTAAGAGTGATAGGTTTATGACCCGATTAATACAACCCAAAAATTTAATTTTGATTTCTTCAAATTTATAGTTTAAACATTGGTCTTTCTATAACTAATGGAAAGACCGTCTCTCAAGAGATGCACTCTAATTTTTTAAATATTTTTTTGCTATTTTATTTGATTTTATATTTTTTGCTGTAATTTTTAGTTGATGTTTTATGTTTTTCGTTGATATTCTGCTATTTATAATTTTCAGATCGCTGATCATATTGATTTTTTGCATTTTTTAAACAGTTTTTTAAAAAATGATTTTTTTTACAGATACGGGTGGCTGGAAAATGATGGGAAAAAATTGGACAAAAAAACTTGTGAAAAAATATTAGCTTTAGGTCCTTGTAAAATAATTAGAGATATGTCCCTAGAGCTAGAATATAGTTAGAATCACATAAAGCCCTATTGTCTAAAGTTTAGGTTGTCTCACATGAGACTATCTCAAAGATAATTACTGTATTTTACCAATATCATTTACTAATATGATTCCCTCTATTTTAACTGGATTCTCCTGTTTTTGTTTTTCTTTAAACTTGCTAGTTTTAAATAAAGATTAATTATTAGGTTTAATTTTGAAATACTGACAACGCAAACCAAAACTAGGCATTACCATTTATGTTCCTTTTTTAGAAACCACGTACCATTGATAACTTCAAGATGCATAATAACAACTCGGAAATGCTTCAAGTAATGCACATAAGGACTTCAAGTGTAGCTTGTAGGCGCTTTTATTATAACTTAGATGTGCTATGAGATCAACTTTAAAAATATATGACTTCAAGGTTCTCAGACTACTCGTAAGTGCTTTAACTTTTGCTTATAAGAACTTCAAATGTAGCATGCATGAAGGTGTTTCTTTTATAACTTGGACTTCCAACAAAAACAACATGAAATAAATATATATTCAAGGTGCTCAACCTACAACTCGTAAGTGCTTCAAATACTGCTTATAAGTACTTCAAATGTAGCATGAAGGTACTTATTTTATAACTTGTCTAACTACGAAAACAACTTGAAATAAATATAACTTCAAGGTGATGAAACTACAACTCGTAAGTGCTTGAAAGTACCGGTTAGAAGTGCTTCAAATGTAGCATGCAGGTGCTTCTTTTATAACTTGGACTTACTACGAAAATAATTTGAAATAAATATAATTTCAAGGTGCTCAAACTACAACTCGTAGGTGTTTCAACTATTGGTTAGAGGTGTTTCAAATGTAACATGTATGTGCTTCTTTTATAACTTGCACTTATTGTGAAAACAACTTGAAATAAATATAATTTCAAGGTGCTCAAACTACAACCCGTAAGTGTTTCAACCACGCGTTATAAGTGTTTCAAGGGTAGATTATAAGTTCTACCTTCTTAACATTGACATGCTATGAATATAGTTTGAATTAAACATAATTTCAAGGTGTGTAAATAACAAAAATTGTAGGTGCCTAAACTACAACTCATAAGTGCCTCAAATATAGCTTGTAGGTGCTTCCCACAAACTAATCATTTAAAAATATATATTTTTAAATAAAATTACACTTCTTTTTTTTAAACATTACACTTACCTAAAATATAAAATCTTGGTAGGAGTACCATAATTTGAATATTTTTTGGAAATGTATACACTATTTTGTTATAATATCACAAAAATGTTACAACATTAATTAATGTCATATATCAAGATACAAAATAAATTGCAATAATTTTTAAATCGAAATTTCTAGAAATATCCTATACCTATGGTAAGTAGAATCCCGAAGGACTAATACGCTCTAGAGGTATAATTTTTAAAGTTTAGTCAGTGTAATATTTAATTCATTATTCTTATCATCATTGAAGAAAGACATGGTATTGTTATATATTATGACATGATGGCGATCAATATGGAGTACTATGATATCATGGTGAATATTGAGTAGCCTTTAGGGAATGTTGTGGATTTATGGAAGAGTAGTGGCAAATGTCTTGAGTTATAATATCCTACGCTTGTACAACACCATGTCAGCTAGAATGAACTATTCAGATTTAGTCTCACATAGCACGGTGGTCTCACATAATTAGGTTGTCGCACAAGAACCCTCCCACACACACACACATATATATATACCCTCCCATATATATACATATATATATATATATATCAAGAATGTTAATCCAAGTAAAATTAGAATTGTTACCTTAAAGTGTGTAAGTGAAACTGCAAAGATAGATACAAATGATACAGCGACAATTGCAGCCTTCGAAATGAGAGGTGGTCGTCCAAGCACAAAAGTCTACAACATAAAGCTCAATATTGGTTAATTGAATGGAGAGTACCTAAAACAACATAATAGAACCAGCAAAATCCCAAAACCAATATTCTAAGAAGATTTTTTTTATCTATTACGGATACAAATTTAGAGGCCATCTCATCCAATTATCTCTATCGTTGTTTTGATCTTTTGTTACTTGTTGCCGACTTATTAAGTGGCTGAATTGCATGGATGTTACTACATATATACTCCATCCGTCCCACTTTAAACTTCCTATTGACTTTTTCAGAATTAAACTTTACAAACTTTGACCATAAATATAAATTTATATATAAACAATAAATATATCATGTGACATATCGTTAGATTATTCTTAACATCTATTTTCTAAATATTAATTTTTATGCGACATTATTATATACAACTAGAAATTTTTACGGTCAAACATGCTCATTGAAGACCGTGAAAAAGTAATTCGTACCTTAATAGTGGGATGGATGGAGTACATCACACACATATATATATATATATATCAATTAGATGATAATTATGATGTCTTTCATCCCAAAAAATAAATTTGAGTAAATAGAAATGAAAATAGAGGCTCTCAAGGTGTACCTGTACGTGCAAGTAATTTCCTATGGGCCATGTTACTAGGAAACTTAAGAGACAGGCTGTGGCACCAAAAGGAATTCTCTTCCATCTCAAAAACGGTACCTGCATTAGTAATGAAATAAATAAATATATAAGAGCTCATAAAATGATTTGCTAAACAAATTTAGTTAGAATAATTAATGAAGCATGGTTTGGTAATGATTATTATGATTTGGAGAGAACGATAAGTTAGAGTCCCGCAATGGTTATGAATGGAGTAATACCTCAATGTATAAAGTCATGGATCACTCTCTGCCTAATTCAGTTGAGTTTGAGATGGAATCCAATAATTATATTTTTAATGAATGCAATAAGATAATCATTCAGTGCAACAAGAATATTCCATTACATTGCACATATATTAGTACATAATTAAGTAGTATATATTGTGCCAAGTAGTTACATGGCTATATATATAATAATAATGACGAATGAATGGAAGGATAGTCTGCCAAAATTTACTATTTATAAACATAAAAAATATTTCTTTTCTAGTATTAGGAGATAAAGAGTTAGAAAAATATTTTATAAATATTAATAAATATTTAAAACTTACATGTCTAAAATTTAGGATGTTGATTGAAATGGGTAAAGTGAAAGTTCTACAACCAATAAATGTCTTTAATATTGTCCTAAAAATTTCCTAAGACATTGGGGCACACGAGCAACCAAATTAAAAGAACAAACGGTTAGAACTATATACTGAGCATTAATAGTGGAGTTCAGTGGTGTACGTGACCCCAGTGCCCCAAGGGTAAATCCATCAACGTGGCTTAAAATTGTAGAAAATTCATGGTTTAAGAGCCTAGAAATTCAAGTGAAGGAACTTGATATTCGAGTTTTGGGGGAAATTCATTCAAGATCCCAAGTTGCATTAAGATTCCAATATCTCTAGAAGCAAGCCCGGAGACTTCAATTAAACCAATTAGATGCAGTTGATTTTAGCCTTGGTACATCGGTTAGAAGAAAGTTGATCTCAGCTATGGTGATGAACTCATCACAAAGCTCACATGGAAATAACTACTCCCTTCCCTTCGTCTCACCTCAAATTACAATGAATTTTTTTCACGGTTATCAATACACATGTTTAACCGTTAATATTTTAGCTACGTATGATAGCGACAAATAAAAATTTAATATTTAGAAACTACATGTTATGAAAAATCTAAACATATGACATGTGATAATATTATTGTTTGTATATCTATTCAAATATGTGATCAAAGTTGAACAGTAAATAGTGACATAAAGTAGAGCGTGCAGTTTGAGTTGGGAGCGATAAAGTAGGCAGAGCTCAGGGTGGAGTCATTACATTCACGGGAAGAAAGCCAAAAGAATGGCTGAAGAAATGTGCGAAATTATTTTTATTTCTATCGTTTTTAGGATTCTCGCACTTAGCCATGCAAATACATCAATTGCACAAATTATGTATCTAAAAATATAGGGAACTCACGTTGACCGAATATACTGTCCCTGTCGCAAATCCGATGAGAAGAGAACAAAGTAACGGCCCAGAATTAACAACCCATCCAACTAGAAAGCTCTGTAACGGAATAAAAAAGCCACTCACAAGGAAAACAAATCATGTACTACGTATACATTTTAAATGAAATAGTATTCAAAGGTGGATGGAATAAAAAACACCTTTAAAATATTTTTGACATAGGGTACATTTATTTTAGGAACATTAGTATAGGAGAACAAGAAAAATCTCCTCATAATTCAACAAATGGTGAATTGTATTACAGATCGCGGATCTAGGCACTTGATAAAGGGTGGGTGATTATCTCAATTGTGCTTCATAAGTATGCTTTGTATTCTTAAATGTATTCGTACTCCAACTTTAAATACTAAATTTTGGGTCCAAAAAATATCTGGGCCTATGCAAGAGCACAGCCTGCATTGGACTCGGGCCGGCTATGGTTGCCGGTCAAGTGATCTTTTGACACTTTTTTTTAAAATAAAATTAGGATATTAAATAACACATATAATGGGGGCATTTAAGCAGTGGCGAAATCAGGATAAAATTTGATGGGAAGGGGGGTTGAGCTACACATGCATCTTTGAGTGGACAAATTCTCTTCCTAAACAAGTGAATAAAAGGCTAAGAGTGGGTCTACTGTATTTGTTAAATTACATACTAAATTTAGAAAATATTTTTTATATTATATATTTTTATATTTTCACATTCAAATACATATTATTACTTTTTAATTTTTTTTAAATACAATATTTAAATTTTAAAAAAATACAACATTTAAGGTAAACGCCATTGTGGACTGTCCACAAGGTTATGGAAATGCCGCCTTTCCTGAGAGTTTCTCTTCATTTTATATTATAGAAACAACAATATAAAAAAATACATATATTCTAAATTAAAGTTATGAAATAGTATTTCACATTATTTATAAATTTAATGTAAATTAAATTCTATAAATTCTATTTTTATGATTATTAACTATATTATTTATGATGTTGGGGATCCTTCCGAGTAAGCATAGTTTCCGAAATCAACACATGTGTCCCAGTCAATTCGATTTCCTACAAGAAAGTCCCCAGGGAGAAAGCTCTTACGCCCAACTTAGGGTTGTATTTTTATCATTATTTTCTCAATCATAATTGACTTAATTGGCATGTCGTTCTTTTCTTTATTTATAAGATTCTGATTGTGTGATTGTTGCCTACAAACTATGCACTTCTCTCTTAGATCGTGGCCTAACATAGGGTGTTTGCGGTGAGTGGTGCTTTTCCATTTTTCCTGGGATCGATTACTTCAGCGAACCGGCCCGTTCTTGCAGAGTGATTATTATAAAGCTAGATTTTTCTTGACTAGGACTAGGTAAGTTATATATATATACCATAAGCCCCTGAGCTATGCTTAGCGAAGTGGATAAAAACTTCAAATTGAATGAAGTGATTAAATGACTGAAGCTTGGTAAGAGAGTGTATATTAATTTTTTAGTTTGATAAGAAGTTTTGGCGCAGAGCTAAAAATTCCTTTGTTGGTATAAAAATGAAATAGTAAGTAAGTGTTCATTTAACTTTGGGTAGTGATTACACATGTCCCAGAATTCAAGGGAGAATTTCAGATATAAATTAAATGTCATGTGAAGTAATCACTGTCAAGTACTAATTTAAAAATAGTTCTTTTAACTGTACTGGATTTGGACTAATACAGTTAAGTTTGTTTCTCGGGAAGGTGTGTTTTGAAAAGTAGTTTTTTTGGTGCTGATCTTTATGTTTGCGTATGTATGATAAATTCTTTGTTTAGTAGGTTTACTATGTACATGTTGCGTTCTCTAAGATCTCCGATGGTCAGACAATTTCTAAGGAAGAGTTTGCAATGTGTAAGGTAAGTTATCATTTATAAGGGTCTTTGTTTCAAAACATGGTGGATGCGCATTATGTGTCACCGTCTCTCGCTTCTATTACCATATGTTGGGGCGAGGCAGTTCATAGTGATATCTATATTGATAATGAGGTGAATCACAAGGGGTCTGGCGTTGTTAAGGATGGGTATAGTCACGAAGGTGGGGATAATGATAGTGTAATTACCTTTAGTGATGTAGTTGCATTGATAGAGCACAATTCATTTTTATATGATTGCGAGATTAGGATACCTAGGGCTAGTGAGAGGGTGCAGGGACCTCCAGTAGGGTTTTTCGATGTGTTTGAACATCATTTGTTGTATGGCATGACCTTGCTCGTCCCATATTACATTGTGGGCTTGTTGGAGGCTTATGGGGTTGCTCTCGCCTAACTTCATCCCCAAAGGGGTGTCCATACTTGGTTTTTTAAAGTAGGTGTGCCGTAAGGTTGGGAATTTTTTTTGATTGAGTTGTTTTCTACTTTTATCAGCTACGTATAGTAAGGGTGACTGAGTCTTAGCTTACTTCTATCCTAATATGCTAGGGGTTCATGTTGTGAAGGGTTTTCCTAGTAATTGTGGCATTTGGAAGGATAAGTTCTTTTATTTTAGGTGCAAAGGTAGTGACATAATGTTTCTGTGGAATGATAAGGTGACTGTAGATAGGGAGGCACAATGGAAGAAGGAAACTCGTTCTTTGAGGGAAATAGTTTCTTTTTCACTAACGATAGGGAGGCCTAGAGGAAAACGAAGTAATAACTATAAATTAATTGCATAACTAATGGTATGCAGGAGTTATGTTACTCTTATGTTTTTTATGCGGTTATGATATTGTTGAGCATATTTGTTTCGCTTCCGGGGATGTTTAGTTATACCTATATTCCGAAAAGGGAATAGCGTAGAGATCGTTGACCATATTGCCACCGGGTTTGGTATTGGGGAGGAAGAAAATGTGTAGTTTAGTTGTTTTGGTTTGTAATTTTAGATATATTCAACTAGGGACGTTTAATATGTATTTGGATAATGGTTTTATGGGTTGCGTTGTAGTTTTTTTTCTTGCTTTTACAGTACACGTCTTTTCATTATTCAAAAGTTGGCGATGGTTTTGGAAAAGTGGGTGTGTGTTGCTGGTCCTCGTGGTCCGGCAACTTGTGGTTGCGCACTTGTTTCGCAGGCGTATGCAAAGTTGTGCACAATTACACTTGTTACTTTATCGTCGAGGTCACCATTGTACACATCTACTGGGTATATCATTGTTAATTATGTTGTTGTGATAAGGTGTTGTGTGCGTATCTAAGAGCCGGGCAGACAAGGATGAACACTTGTGCTGCTGGCTGGAGATTTCCTAGGCATATGCAAAGTGGAGGCTTATCCCCCTGATTTAATAGCGACGCACCTTTAGAGTTTAGGATTGTGCTAGGGTAGACATAGGTGATTTTTATGGGCTTTTCCACTGTTTGATATGGGTCTTAGCTTTTAGACAAGGGTGCTACTTTTGTGTCTTTTTGACAAAAATGGCATTCCATTTTTTCCAATACTGACTATTCGGCTGGTTGGTTTCTCGTGTAACGTGTTATATTTAATGTTTTAACCGTGCTGTTTTTTTTAATTCCCAAGGCTGAGTTGTGCCTATATAAGGGCTACTACTCCCATATTTTGACGCTGGATGATAGCAATTTGAGGAGATGGATTTTAAAGTGTTGTGTATGGTGAAATATATTGTCTATCGTTTTGTTCATCACCGGTTATGTAGTGATCGGGGTTGGTTGGAGGGCTTTCTCCGTTTGGGAGGATTATTGAGCCTATGTTTCAGGGTCGGGATAATAGTGTTATACAATAAGTGGTTTTTACATATGTATCATGTGTTTTATGGTTTTGTTACTGAAGTACGAGATTTTTATGTCGTCTGACAAGATTGGTAAATAGTATTAGCAAAAGCGGGCGGGGAGTGGATGATAGTTATTTGACATCATCTCAAAATTCTGTCGAGCGGGTATGAGGAAGAACTCACGTGGGATTTGTAGCTCAGGCTTGCACCAGTGTGCAACCGGGAGAAGAGGAAGCGATGTGCAGGTGGTAGATTTGGGTAAAACTGCCGCCTGCATTTTATTTGCGGAGTTGTTAGGTTTAGTGAAGCAATCTCGTTGCTTCGCGTAGGATGGTGGTGTTCCTAGTTGGGGCCTGATAGGTCATTTTTCTACCAAATAAACCTGCTATCTTATCAAATTTAAATTCAAGTATGTAACCAAGGTCGATCCCACAGAGAACAGTGTAAACAAATTCTTACTTTTAAAGATTCAATTGTTGGTTAGCTACCACGCCTTAACTGGATGAAAATATTATCTATTAACTAAGAAAAATAATATCTATTAACTATGAAAATAATTAAATTAAACTAGGAATGCAAATAAACACAACTATCAAATATGAGAATGAATTTTGGCAATAGGTAAATCCACATTAAATAATAATTTATATGATCACAGGCGCAATAATTAATCAATTCGAATGAACCAACCAATTATAGACTGCCGAGAATCAGCTACAAGACACAGTCCAATTTCTTCTTACTTTATCGATAACCAACAATAATTAGCTATAAATTGACTACTTCTCTAATTAAGATATAATCTAGCAAGAATCAGCTATAAACTAGATTTAATATCTCAACAACATTAAAAACCAAAGAAACCCAATTCAAATAATTCATAATCAGATCAGCTGTCACAAACTATCCACCCATTGTTCCCACTATCCGCTGATAGTTTCACCACTAATTAAATCTACCCGCTAGATAAAGATAAATAATGGAATTTAATTGACACTCTTCCAAATAACTCAAGGTTAATTAAATCTCAAGAAATCCAGAAATGAAATATACACAGAGAACAATCAGGAATCCATACAAATCAATTATCAAGAACAATTAGGCCTCATATATAAATCATAATTAATGTTTCATTACCCTAAGCCGGAAAAGAGATTTAGCTACTAAACATATTAATCATATTAATAGTAGAGATGGTCTCCTGTGAGGCAGCCTAAACTTTAGGCAGAGATCTTTATGCAATTCTACTTATATTCTAGCTCTAGGGACCTATCTCTAATAATTTTACAGGGACCTATTTCTAATAATTTTATAGGGACCTATTGCTAATATTTTTCAGGGGCTTTTTGTCCAATTTTCCCATATTTTTCCCGCCATCTGCATCCTGCAAAAATTTTAAAAACATTAAAAAAATATATTTTTTAAAATACAAAAAATTAAGATAATCATCGAACTGAAAATTATAAACATCAGCAAAAAATAGCAAGACATCAACAAAAAATCATAAAACATCGACTAAAAAATTGGAACAAAAAATGTATTAAAAAACAAAAACATATATTAAAAATAAATAAAATAATAAAAAGGGAAAAACATCGACTACAACTAACAAAAATCAACTAAAAACATCAACAGAGCTTCAAATATCAATTTTAAAAAAAACTACACAAATCAACAATATCAAC
>JAULKK010000008.1:3737024-3749866 GCA_032355705.1 Rubia peregrina
ATTCAAAACAGTACCCCACAAGTAAACTACAAAATAACAACGTTTCCTTCATATTGGGGTATTCATGTACAGGGGAAAAAAGTGGAGACAGCATATTAAAAAGTTCGAAACAAAAAAAATTCCACCGAAAACGACACCGTTTTCCACTTCGTGACGTGGAAACACGAACGCAAGGAAATGGAGGTTTAAAAAACGCTTCACAGTTTGTTACTTTTCCAACGCAAAAGATATTCAAAAAAATCTCCAGTTCATGAATTCACATAAAATGTAAGAACTAAGAACAGATTACGAACATCAGCTGAGGAATTCTCAGAAAAGGTAAGAACTACGAACAGATTACAAACATTCAACTAAAGAATTCTTAGAAATCCGCGCGAAATTCGATGCGTTTACGATTGATATGATTGTTAATGCAAGGAAATTCGAGCAGAAAGCAAACTTACTGGATTGGGGAAAAAACGGAAGAGAGAGAAGTTACCGGAAATCGGCGGAGAAAGACTGAAGCGAATAATTGGAGTGGAGAAAGTTTTGCCAAATGAAGAAGGTAGTTATACCACAAAAGTGGGAAAAAGCAGCTCACTGTGTGACTGCGTGAGAGAGAAAGTTGGGGGCGAAATTCTGATTTTTAATTTTACTTCTTTTTACTGTTGGTGAGAAGGACGAGATTTCTTTTACTGGGGGTACTGTGCGACTGTGTGTGAGACTGAAAGGCCGCCTGGCTGGCGCTGGCGGGAGGGATGGGGCATGGTGCGGGTGCAGGGGAGTGTGGTGGAGCATTGGGATGGATGGCGGGGGTTGAGTGGGGCGACACGTGGAGGGTGGAGATCGGTGGGTGTTTTCTGTGCTTTTGGCAGCTTTGGATGGAAAGGACATAACAGAATGGGTTTGTGGAGAGGTGCAACTTTTTACTCAGAGAATCTGTAACTCACGCTGTGTGTGTGACTGTGTGTGAGAGGAAAATTGGAATTATTGGAATTTGGACTAAGAGCATTCACGTAGATTTAATGAGCACTTTTTAAGTGTTGCATCATGAATTTTGATTAAAAAAATATTCTCCCCGTTCCAGAGAAATTGGAACACTTTCTGTTTTCGTCTGTTCCAGAGAAATTGGCACACTTCAATTCTTACATAAAGTAGCTATAAATGAGTTTATACTTTTACTATATTATCCCTTAAAAGTTGATTAAATTTACTAGTCAACTCTTCCATTACCAAAACATCTTTCCTTTATTCTTCATCAACACTTCCACATCAGCTTGCATTAAAAACCGATCCAAAAAAATTACAAACATCAACTTATATCACCCAAAAACTAAAAACATCAATCCTATCTTCTAAACTTCACCCGGAAAATGGAAAACGCCAATATAAGGGGAAAAAACACAACAAAACATCAACCATATCACCCAAAAAACTACAAAACATCGACTCATATAAACTAAAACTCACCCGAAAATGAAAACAATTAACATGTGAGAAAAACACTAAAAACATCAACAAAAAAAACCACGGTACCTCAAAAGTATAAATTATTCACTCAAAAATCATAAAACGTCAACAATTTGTTTTTTTAAAAAAATTACAAATATCAACTTATATCACCAAAAGGTTATAAACATCAACTCCTAGCATTTGAGTCTCATCTGAAAAATGAAAAAACATCAGCTTAAGAAAAATGAAACTACAAACATCAACTCTTATTACCAAAACCTCAGCCGAAAAATTTAAAACATCAATATGAGAATTTTTAAAAAAAATTGCAAATATCAATCCATATCAACCATAAAAAATGATAAAACATCAACTCATAACAATATAACCTCACACGATTAATGAAAAATATCAACATCAGAGAAAAAAAACTACAAGCATCAACAAACTACAGTACCTCAAAATAAAAATCTTCATAAAATGAACCTAATGGGATTTGAACCTAGGTCTCTAACCTCAAAGACTAAAGCAATTACCACTACACCCGAGACTAATCATTTACAATACACTCAGTCAAAATAGTATTAAACCTCAATATTTACATCAAGAACATAAAATTCTTCAAAATAAAGGTCATAGTGAGATTCGAACCTCATACCTCTAATCTCAACAACAAGAATACTAACCACTACACCAAGGAATCTTTACTGATCATCTACTAAGTCAATTAATATTAAACCTCAGCAAGTATTTGGAAAAATACAACAGAAAATTAAATCTCATCTCTCACAAGCGGTGTCGGCAGCGTCAACGGTAGAGACATCATGCGCGTGCATCTCACGCGTGTGCTTTCTTCTCTGATTTGCGTGTGCATTTCACTGGTGTCCACGCGCAGAGCCATCGCTGTGGAGATGTGTCGTGAAACTGTCGCAAAGGCACCACGAATTTTGACGAAGCAATTGAAAATGCGAGTTGCAGAGGCGCTACGAATATCAATGATTTGTCAAAGCGTTGAAGCAATTGCACAGGTGAGTTGTAGAGGCGTCGATGAGTTGCAGAGGTATTGTGAATTTCATAAATACGCCGATGAGCATTTTGCACCATCGGTGGAAGATCTCAGATCAGAATATAAGACAAAAGCTCATATCCGAATAACCAAACGGTTGCTACAACGGTGGCGGTGGCGGAAGAAGAATATCGTTGACGATTGCCCTAGCTCCGCAGCGTTGTCGGCGGAAGAGGAGGAAATGCAGTTGTGGAGAGTTGGTGTTAGGTGGAGGAATAGTGGAGGTAGGCGGCGGTTACAAATTTCCGATTGGAGGAGATAATTTCGATGGGGAAAAGAAAATTGGAAATCCAGGTATTTTTGTGGTATTTATAGCATTTGATAATTGCACAGTAAGTCCCTGAATTTATCGGCATATTTTTTAAAAAAAAACATCCCAAACAGAATTTCTTATAATTACACAATAAAATATGGCCTAAAGTTTAGTATGTCTAAAATAAGACTTTGTGATTGTGTTTACTCTCTTGGTCCCATGTTAATCTACAATTGCACTACCAGTTAAACATGAATTTCTCTATACAGTAAGGATATTATTGTGTGACACACTATTATATTCATCTTAATAAGTGTTTTTTAATATTAGTTTTATAATTTTATAATTATATATAATTAATAAAATTAATAGTCAAACATTTTTTTATTCAACCGTCTAAAATTAAGTTAGCACCACCACCCCAGCATCCCCTCCCAAAAAAATGTATTCACCGGAAAATCTCCACCCCACCATCACCTTCCAGCATCACCACTTATTTGCGGCCATCAGTACCGCCAGTGGCGGAACGAGGGATGGGCAAGGGGGTGTTAGCGCCCACCCTAAGATCCAGTGGTGTAAAAATTTACCCTAGGACACCGTCGGAATATCTGCTTCCGCCTCCCTTCAGAATAGTTGCTCTGCCCCTGTCTTCTCTGGATTTTGGAGAAGATAATTGCTTCTCTTTTTTTGTTTTATTTGAACCCAGTACAAAACAACATCGTTTTGTTTTATTGAAACGACGTCGTTTAAGTTTCAAAAGGCCAAAAAGAGATGAAAAAGATTGGGGAAAATCCCGGTTGCGAAAGAGCTTGTCTTGAGTGTTTATGAACTTGATGCCTTAGGTATGATTGATACCCAATAATAAAGTAATAGAATATTAGACAAATTAGAATCAGGTTAAGAAAGAAATACTTTTTCTGATTGGTTTTGTATATTTCATTTTCCTTTTCCATATCTGATTCTGCCTTGTATACCATTTGTACTTTAGTATATATGAATACACACAGCCACAAATATTGGTGGGTTTTACATTCTATCAAAACCCATATCTATAGAAGCCTAGCTAATAGCTATACATGTAACTTTATATAATTATCTAAATCTTTTGAAAAAGACGTGGTTAGTTTTATTTATGCTTTATGTCGATAAAAAAAATGTTATTAGAAGTCTTGATTTTTATTCTCAATTCAATAAATATTTCCCATATAATAATTTATTATTTATTATTATATGCAGAAAGAGACAAGAAAGAGGGGAAAATCTATCAAAAAAAGGGGGAAATGGATATGGTCGTAGATCCATCCAATCTAGCTCAAAGAGGTGGGCCCAATGCTTCGAAGTCTAAAATGATTGATGAATTACGAGGGCTTGAAAATGATGGTCCATACCATATTAAAAATGAAAGCCCACGAAATTAGCCCCTCGAGTGTGATTAATTGAAATAGGTTTAATGCGGATTAACCCAATACACGGCCCTGTCCATTTCAGGGCCATTAATCCCATGACATTGACAAACTCAAAATCTCTCTCAAATCTTCAAATTCCAATCCAGTGGGCCTCACGGCCCTCGCCACATCCATTTGAACATCTCAAAAAGATATTTTTATTGACTTACTTTATGTCCCACTATAAAGTTCTTAATTACTTTTTGCATAAATTTTAATGGGTGATGAGAATGGGCGTACATAAATAAATGAATGAAAGAGTTATAACCACATATTTATGGCTAAATGTAAAAAATTTAGAATTAGGAAGTTTATTGTGGGAAGTGGGGAGTATTTCACTATCTTATATTTTGAATTTATATTATTTTGTATACCTTTATGTGAGGAAATTAAGAAGTATAACTATGGCCACGATCCTGACAACGGTGATGGTGGTGATGGTGACCGTTAGGGTAACTCATATGGTGTCGGTGTGAGGACTAAATGTTGTTCTCGAGCACCGGCGCGAGAGACAATGCATTGATATTAGCGAAATGGACGTTGGAGCTCGAGAGCATCAAGCGTCAGCTAGCGACGGAGCACTGGTGCTCGAGAATCGCCGTGAGGGTTTGTATAGTTGCGGAAGGCTTAGGATCAAGGTTTCGTTAACGGTGGATTTCGGTTGGGTAGGTAGTTGTGGCGAGACGAAGTAATAAGATCACGTTCTCTTCGTCAGTCATAATTGAACTGAATTAAATTGAATTGAACTGAACTAAAGTTGAATAAAGTAAGAATAATAGATCAAAACTAAACTGTACTTCATTAAAAAAAACTTAACTTAACAAAACTAAATTGCAATTAAATTAAAATATGGAGTGCAAAGATTTTGGAGTGCATTTATATGGTTGAAGTTGTCAAAAGGTCATGGGAAGTATCCTAAGAGAGCATGTTAGTTGGTGTGGAGTCTAATACTCAAAGTATAGTTTACGGCTAGGAAGCCCATACCTGACAGCAGGGTTTTGGGGCTGCTAAATATTTGGACCAACATCACTACCAACTGGCTTACCCTCTACTATTATTTGTTTCATCAGGGCCCTCTGGACCCAGAAATGGAGGGTAGGGGACCCTAGAATTCGTGGACCATATACAGCTTGGTTTAGTTTTTTTTTTGTTTTTTTATGAAAGTTTAGAATAGCTGACTGACCCAGTCAGGTGAAATTGGCACCAAATCTTCGTACTAGTTAAAGGGTTAAATATCTTTATAACTACCTTCAATCTAAAAGTGTCAATATAACTTCGTAGAACTAGAATGTGTCAAACTAACCCTAACTTTATGATGAATTGTGCCGATATAACCTTCGGGACACATTTTGGCATTGACTCACCAATTGGACTATTGACCGGGCCTAAAATGACAAATATGCTCTCGATCATTTCAACTTAATATTCCCCCCATTTTACCCATCTTGTTGCCGCCAGCCATAACCATCCACCGCCACCCTCTCCGGTCACCACAACTACCACCACTGGCCGCCACCTTTGGCCATCCCAGCCAACCCAACCACCACATCACCACCTCATGTTGTCATCCACCAAAACTACCCAGAAATACATTGGCCTCCCAACCACCACGCCACACCCCGGTCGCCCAGCCCTGCACATAGTAACTATCTCAGCCGGCAATGGTGACTTCGCTCAACTCTCCCAAGCTAACCACCACCTTCCCTTTCCGATTCTCCATCACCCTCTGCCACAATTATTGCCAGCAACAACTACACCTAGCCTCTTCTGCCCAGCCCAGCCCAGCCCAAATCCACCTAGCCACACCCAACCCTATCGTTTCCCAGCCCATCCCAGACCCAACTAGCCCCACCCAGTCCCAAAGTTGCCCATTCTTCCCACAACCCCGCCCAAACCCAAAGCAAGTAACGCCAACCCCGACATCGATTTAACTCCTAACGCCAATAACTTTAGCATTGCCAACCCCCCGCTCCAAACCTCCTAAATCGCATGAGAATCTAGTGTCGACGGAAAGAAGATAAAGGTGTCGGAGAAAACTCTGAAACGATTCGGCAACGAGAAGAAGAAAATGGGTAATGTCAA
Source organism: Rubia peregrina (assembly GCA_032355705.1). Lineage (NCBI taxonomy): Eukaryota > Viridiplantae > Streptophyta > Magnoliopsida > Gentianales > Rubiaceae > Rubia > Rubia peregrina. The sequence continues at coordinate 3,743,302 of JAULKK010000008.1, forward strand.
GTTTATTATTATTATTTTATAACAGGGATAAAATTGTTATTTCATTAAAAGTTGGTCAATTCCGGCGTTGACAATTCGGCTCCCATAATTATATTGGCACATAGTACATCACAAAATTATGGTTATTTTGACACTTTTAACATAAAGCCCGAATTATTCTAGCACTTTACTAAGTTAAATTTCATCACACTAAACTGAACTGAACTGAACTGAAATACATCCAAGCCTTAATCAGTTGGCCAAAATTGGGTGAGTTAAATGTGTTTGCGCGGTGGTGGAGTAAATGGACTAAGTTTGGATTGAAGGGTACGGAAATGGTCCAGTAGGGGTCTGTAATTGATGATTGATGGTCCAGTAGGGGAATTCGCTACTATGTAGTTGTGCGGTGGGAGAAATTTCATGTGAACTTCTCGTGGCCCAAATCCAAACCATTTTATCCTACTTCATGTCGGCTGATTTGGCCAATTACTTCCATGAATTGAAGTTGGATGCACAAAATTTTGTATGCGGGGCGAGGGACTGTTTTTACATGAATTTTGACATTCAATCATTCATCTACGGATATATGCCAATATAATTATACATACTTGACATAAATGTCAATATAACGCTCAGATATTTTTTAGTGTAAAAATAATCCTAACTAGTTAATGTAAGTGCCAATACAACCCTCATACCCCATTACCGGCATTGACTATATGTAAAATGTCCAAAATACCCTTAGTGTTAAAATCTGAATTTGAGTTCGCCGACCCACCGTCGGACCGCTGATAGGGCTATATCAGCACATTCTTAAAACTTGTAGGGTTATATCAGCACATTCGTAAATGGGTAAAATTGACTTTTCCATCGAATCCGGCCTTCAAATTTCGGAAAAAGGATATATTGGCACTTACATCAACTATATAGGGTTATATCTGTACTTTTAGTCATCAAAAGGTCATATTGACACTTATGTCAAATAGGTAGGGTTATAAAAGCATTTTTCTCTTCATCTATTTCATTTCCTAAAATAAAGACTTTGGTGAGATTGAGTCTTTATTTCTCTATATTTATAGAGAGAGAAATTTTAAATGAAAAATGAATGTAATTTTATTAATTTAAAACACAATATTCATTTAACTTCAAAATTTTGCAATTATACAACCTTATGATTCCAACAAAGATTTACTTTCATTCCAGCAAAACATTACAGTATTAACGACTCGACCTTAATTTTTCAACAAAAACTACCTTTGAAATTCGGACTCATATTATCACCTTAAATTGATTCCTTTTCTCTCGAACCTTTAAAAGCTATTAAATACTCCATATTATTGCTCTGTTAACTAGTGCTATTGTCCTTTTGGTATATGTGGTGGAATCATTTGATTCAAACTCTGGTTCATTTTCACGATTAACTAATTTGCCTGATCATACTTGACTTTTAGCTATGTTCTCAGAGATTTAATGCTCTTTTTATTTCTTATGTTTTAAATTTCTATAATATATTTAACACTGATTAAATATTACTAGTATTAAATTCAATTATAAAATTCATGATCAGTATTAATAAATATCACAGGCTTAGTCTTGGGAAAGATGGTCTTTCCATAGGCTTATGGAAAGACGAGGTTTAATTAGAATAATAAAAGGTAAAAGGTCTTTGTTGCAATATTAAAATTTTATTATGCAACGTGTAGTAGTTATAAAGTTTATAACCCGATTCATGCAATCCAAAAATTTTATTTTCATTTATTCTAATTTACACTTTAAATCTTGGTCTTTCCATGACTTATGAAAAAACCGTTTTTCAAGAGACGGACTCTAAAATCATAAGAAAGAATATAATCTAATCGTATTGAGAAAGAATTTAATCTAATCGATAGTACAAAGTTCAATTTAGTATTGCTTATCATATACCACCCCGTCCAACAGTAATGACATTTTTTTTACGTTTTTCAATAAAACCGTCAATATTTCTAGATACATACACTAATTCCACACAAAAAATTGATATTTAAAAATATATGTTAAGATAAATTGAACAATATCTCACATGATATATTACCATATATTAATTTATATTTATACCAAATTTGACTTTAAAAGAAGTAAATACGCCACTACAGGAATATAATTTTCAATATAGTTCAATTTATTCAAGTATTGCCTATGAATCTATGATATACTCCAATGAAATATGCACTCCAAATGAAGAATAACTTAATCACATAAAACTTATGTAAGAACTGCGTGTTATCATCTACCTATAGATTCATCCGAAACATGAAGTGATTCTTCATGTTCCATTGGATACAAACTCATGTTTCTTCCTCCTTTACAATATGGACAGTTTTAAAACAGAACGTGTTCAGTGTAAGCATAGTAGCATTTGTTAACCAAAACCATCAGCTACAAAAGGGGAAAAACTCCTCCATATTTGCACTTCTGTCTTCATGACTCATCTGGAGAAACACCCACATATCTCAGTAGAAATTACACCTTCCCAAAGTGATTATGGATCAGCCGGGACAAAATATCGACCCATGTATCTGGGACGCCGGGAAGGCACCAGTGCATGCAGTCCTGACCCCATTCATCCACTGCATCCTTCTTCCCCAACCAGATGGCCGGATGAGCGTCAGATCTGAACTCGCTCAAAGGAGTCAGATCGAGTATTCTGATGTCAGTACCTTTTACCGCGCCCTTAATTAGGTTATTAAGTATTCTTGCTTCTTTGTTTATCCCATTGTTGCCGGGATCAAACCATAAATCAAGCTGTAGGCAAACAAAAAACTCCCCTTAGAGGTAAATTATATCGTATCCCCGGGATATGGTTCAGTATTGAATCTCAGGCATGCGTTAAACATGGAACTGTACAGTACATAAATATATACCTAAATACCAGGAGAGGGTGTATTGATTTTTACTGCAAGTATATTTAGTTATTGGGGATACATTGTAGTACCCTTAAGAAATCATACAGCATCAAGCTCTTTAAAGATTATACGAAATTATGGGCCATCTCCAAACCTGGGGTTCCTCGAGGGGCTCATCGAATGTGCAACTACCATTTTGATTCCAGTCACCTCCGTGGAAATGCCTTGGCGATTGTAATCGCCAAAACTTCAGCGTCTTTGCTGGGAAATTCTTCTGTACGTGAGCAACCATAGACTTTAGAACAAGTTTAAGTCCATCATGCATATCCAGTGGAGGGTGGATCGGTTTTCCTGCCCTATAGAACACGAGTGGAGTATCTTTCGGAAACTTATCGTGGTTCCACCTGGAAATGATGCATATCAGAACTTCTGCAAAACTATAAACTAATCTAAATTTTGATGTATATATTTGGCTAAATGACAGAAGGCCCTAGTTCAACTTCTACTAATATATCAGGGTAAAGTAAAAGCTCATAATCACCATAGGTTTATTAGAATAAGACAGGGAAAGTTTACTCAATTTTAATATCACGAGGAGCTCTACGGCATAAGGTGAGTCTGAATTTTAAGAATTAGATCTGTCGGTTGTTTTGGCAAAATTGAAAGAATAAAGGCACAGAAAGTTACCAGTGACCAGTATTGAATACAAGAACATCATAGAAATCAGCAATGTGCGCCCATTCATCTGCTGGAACATCCACATCAACCCGATACGTTCCTTTAACTCCACTAATGTTCCTGTCACCACCTTTATTCTTCAGTACAATCAAGTAAGCTTCCCATACTCAATCAAGAAGCACATCTTAATCTTAAACCGCAACAATGAAAATTTTGTTGATTCATTCCAAATAAAAGCAATCCAATGAACATCAAGCACGAATCCCAGCTTTTGCAACAGTTACAAATCTTTCAACTTGGAAACCTATTAAATTCTGATCATTGAACCTTTTTACAGACAAATATACCAGCCTTATAAACACGAAACAGTTAATTACAACTAAGGTCCCGTTCTTTTCTGACTCAACTGATATGAACTGATTGAATCCAAGTGAACTCTACATAATTGGTTACCGTTAACAACTGAACTGAGGACATAACTGAAAACATGAATGATTAAACATGTTTAGCAAGCAAAAACCCTTTGATATGATATCAACATTGAAGTTGAAATCCTATGATCTTGTCCAAAGCAAAAATGGTAAAAACTCACTCATACTTGGCCAGCAAAACAGCTCGATGATAAGCAACAGTGATATTGAACTTAGGAAAATAAGCACCCCTCCAAGCTCCCTTCCTCTTCCACTTCTTCGCGCCCAAATCAGCCCCCCTCAAAACGCACAGAAACGACACCAGAAAATTCTCATTCAGCGAGTCACCCACAAGCCCAATATTCCTCCCCCTCATCATCTCCAAGAACTCTCCCGGGTCCACCCGGGGCAGCGAGCAGTCCTCGGGCACCCACCTCCACGAATTGATGTGACCCATGTGGCGCCTCTGGTTCCTGAGGCAGTTCCACGCGTTCCGGTGAAAAGGACAGGTCTCATCGTACAATGGCTTCCGGGTCGGGTCGCTGACCCATTTACCCTTGAAGAGGTTACACGGGTCGGCGGCTGGGGTTTGGAGTTGTTCTGTGTTTTGTGGCGGCGGTTCTTGTGACGGGGTGTAGAGGAGGGATGTGGAGTAGATGAAGAGGAGGATGAACGCCGAGAGAATTAGGCTGCGGTGGATCGGAGATAGCGCCATTTTCAGACATTCTGGTTACGGAAACGGCTTTATTTCTGTTTGCATCGTGGATGGAGTTGCCGCGGGCGGTGGAAGAAGACGGTTGACACTACGGCGTCGTATTGGAGTAAGTATAAAAAGGGGAAAAGCTAAGAGGGTATCACAAATTCACCTAGGCTAATATCTTCGTGTAAAGTCTATATTTAATCAATTAGCAATTTATAAAAATTATGCAAATATGGTACTCTATAACTTGTGTTAAAATATCAAAAGAAATTTTATAGTGCAACAAAAGGAAATTCGTTATGAGATTTTCACTTCTCATACTTTTGTTAATTGAAGATTACACTAAGGCACTAAATGTGTTTTGGCATATTACAAATAATTGCTAAACAAAATCAAGCATATTTAATAGAGTGATAACTTACTAGCCATCTACTTTTAATTATTTTTTTAAAGAAGTAAGTATGTGGGGATGAAGGGTCAATACTATATTTTGCAAGCTGGGTTAAAAAAAATCGATCGACTTATTTCTCTCTCCTCATACCAGTCCCCCACATATTTACTTCCCCACAAATAATTTTCATACTATAGCTCAACAAGTGTTTGACCTTTTAACTTTAGCAAATTAAGGATGTTTATCCAAATTACATGCATAATTTATTCACGTCCAATTTATATTCATTGCTCATGGATTTGAGTAATGAGTGACCATATACTAACATTTTCGATGGTGGGGGTTGAGAGGTAGAGTTAGAGTTTTAGGCGGCGGTTCTTATGAGCGGCGGCGGTTCTAGACCGTGGACAGAGTAACAGTGGTTCTGGATAGTGAGCGGAGTGGCGGAGGTCTCGTCCGGCGGTGGAGTAGCGGCGAATTTGTGTTTGAGGAAAAAGAAGTGTAGGGATAAAGTTATCTTTAAATTTTCATTTTTAAATTTAGGGGTATTTATATCTTTTCATGTTCGGTAAATGATTGACTTTTTGAGTCAACGCCAAAATTGATCAAAATGGGTATAATTGCATAATTTTACAAAAAAATTAGGTTTACTTTTGCACTTTTAAATTTATTTTAATGTTATATCCGTACTTTCTTAAGGGTTTCAAACCTTGAGGAGATATTTGTAGTTTACCCAAACAATAAAGAGCAAAGTGCATATATAACCCTACATAATTGACGAAAGTGCAGACATAACTCTGCTATTTTTGAATGTGCAAATATAACCTTACATAATGAGTTAAAGTGCACATATAACCTTTTCAGGCTATTGGATGCCGGATTTTGGTGGAAAGTCCAATTTATCCCTGGTTTAAAAAGAGCAAAGTGCATATATAACCCTACATAATTGATGAAAGTGCATATATATATATATAACCTTGTTATTTCCAAAAGTGCAAATATAACATTTTCATGCAATTGGACGCCGGATTTTAGGGAAAAGTTCAATTTACCCCTGGTCTTAAAAACAAAACAAAACAAAAAATAGGCTGGTCTTCTTCTTTTTCCCTGGCCTTCTTTCCCATGCAGTGCTGCCACATCGTCGCCCAACGCTGCCATTTCGATTCACCGCTTCGATTCGCCGCCGCTTCAATTCCCATCGACGTCAAACATGTGCTTCTGGTGGAGGAACCGTCAGACCTTGCTTTGATTCGCTGTGCGTCGGCGAGCTTCGATTCGCTTCGATTCACCGCTCTAATTCGCTCAGCGTTTCTTCTTCGATTCACCCAGTGCCGCCGCTTCGATTCCCATCAATGTAGGACCTATGCCTCTGGATGAATGGAAGCGGCGGCGCTGGGCGAATCGGAGCGGTGAATCGAAGCGGCGGCGCAAGGCGGCGACGGTGGAGAGCTCGACTTCGAAGGCGGCGTTGATGCAGGGACTGAAGACTAGGGAAGAAGAAGAAGAAGAACACTAGCCTATTTTT
>JAULKK010000008.1:3804407-3818386 GCA_032355705.1 Rubia peregrina
ATACATAGAAAGTGCTAACCGCTCTATTGGACATACAACTAACTATTTAGTTCCGATGAGTTCCGGTGTAGTGGAACTTCCATCTTGACGTTCAATCCTCACAGCTCATTAGTTATCAAGGAAAAGACCCTTGTGTCCCTTGTTCATGACAAACCCTCCCAGTTAAGTTCAATCTTGTCCTCAAGCTTGAGATTAAAGAGAATGTTGAAGTATCAGTAGTCATTTTTTTATCCAGGTACATTATTTATTTTTGAACACCTCTGCAGCTTTGTCCCACATTCTGTATAGTATCTTGGATGAAGTATAGAAGCAACTCTTGGATTGGTGCCTAATCTTTTGCTTTTCCTTGCATTCCTGTAGGAATAAACATATATCTTGCAAAATTTTCTCCTTGAAGTCAAATACCATAATCCATAGGTGTTGCACCCAATATTAATGACCTTATTGCTATTGTGAGGTTTAGAAGAATTGCATCAAACTGACCCTCTTTCATGCTTCTTGATGCAGCTTTTGTTTTGTAGTACATTCCGTGCTATGAACCAAACAACATTTTGGTCATTCTGTTTAATCCATTTCGAGGCTCATTTTGCATCAGGTAATAATGAAACAGTGGACGAAACGAGGTTTTCTGAGAGTAGGGATCTGCCAACCTTACTTAAAGTTGATCTTCGACTGACTGATGAATCGTTCCTCTCCACTGTCAGCACTTTAACATGGTCTAGCAGATTCTTCTTCGAACCACCAAATGAAACAAGATAATCCCATTCAAAATTTACAACATCAAATATCAGAGTTTACAAACGCCTATTTTTCTTGATTCTACCTCCAACTATGTACCATTTACTTCCAAAAAGAGCATCACAACAACCAGCTGGTCCAACCCTAGGTGAAGGATGAAAGCCTCTAATTTTGATCTGTGACCAAACCATCTGAGGACACTTATCTAAGAGAATGTGCAAATTTTGTACACAGTGATCACTCACACTTCCAAGATATACCTTCTTGATGATGCTACACCCGGGGATTCCCATGACCACCAAGTGAAGATGAATCTTTTCTGCTGCTTTATCAATCTCCCCAGAAGAAGATGTTCTGCAAACTAAAATTTCTCCATACTCAATAAAATTTGGCTTGAATAAAATATCTCTCATCATAGCTAGCAAAAAGGGTAGTGACAGGCAATGCAACAACTGCAGTTTGAGAAGGAACATATTCTGATAAAGGATATAAAATGGTTCAGCCAGTAGCTCTAGTATACATGAAAACCCATTGATCAATATAACTTGTGCACAAGAACTGTGATAACTCGATTGCTTCCACCAAAGAACAGGTGCGGAACCTGGAAAATGTTCATCAAGAATTGTCGCCTGAAAACTTTCACTGGAAATTGGTGCTGGAAGATCCTCAACCAAATATGGCGATTCCCCAAGATCCTTTTCCAAGTTTCTATGCATTTCAACTTCAAAGTTATATCCAACTTGAAAATTCACAACCATTTTTGGCATCTCAGGAACTTGAGAGTACTCTGTATCAAAACAATCTGAAACACCTTCGTTCATTTTAAGAAAATCATAGATGATCCATCCATACACAGTTCCAACTTCAGAAATCCTCAAATTTTCAAGAACAAATCTGAGAAAAATTGCAACTGCACAAACAGTGTCTGATGGTGGTTTGCCTTTCTGTTCTTCTTTATCTATTGGTGCAGATGATGACTCAACAAGCCTTTTACAATGCCGGTTATCTTTCAATTGATCACACAAGACTGAATCGCTATAGCTCGACGCCCAACATAGAAGTACCAAAGAAAATGGACAATTTTTCACCCCTCCTCCTTTCAATATGGATATCTCCCTGAATTCTCATGTGTTTGAAATGATGCTTTAAAAAAAACCAAAAGCACTATGAATTTCACCAAAACTAGTACCTTCTTGAAGTTTGTCATTATTTCTATCCAAGATTTTGGAACCCCTTTTGCTGTCTCAAAGAGAATGATTCATCAATTGTCCAACAAAGATCAAGACAACCATCAACACGCGCCAAGTAACATAGAAACTTATAGAATGTTTGTCCACCACCTTTAAATGTCGATATCATCTCCTCCCACGATTTAGGCATCTTCCTACGACAACTGCCCTCAAGGTTCACTACTTTCAGTTTCAGTTCATCATCCAAACCTTCATATTTTCCCCAAAATTGATTATGACCAAAGTACTTTATATGTGAGATAAACTTGTGGTTCTCATCAATAGTTTCCAAGCTCTCAATCTCCACAAGATTATAAAAGGAATCCTTACTGAATTTATCAAATGAATCCACTGAAACAGAAAACCTTGATTTAAGATCATCACAATTCACTTTCTCAAGGTTATCTTCAGTTTCATCGTGAATATGCACCAAACAGTCCACACAATCTTCATTCGCACAATTATCTTTATCGTCAATTTCAGGAGAATCGGAAAATCATTTTCATTTCCATATTCAAGCATATCTTCAATCACGATATCAAGATTAACCGAAGAGTCCAATAGATTGTTACCTTCATCAATGACCAGATGCAATTTCTCAGTTTCTTCTATTCCCATGTCCAGAACCTCAGCTTCCATTTGCATTCTAAGCTCATCGATTTCATCAATTTGTTCAACACCTTTCTCCGGTTGAATCGAATCTGCACACTCCGGTGCCGTCCAAATCTCCGAAAACACGTAGTCTTCCGCCAACACATAGATCATTTCATGTCTTAGGGGTTTATACGACAATCATTCCCACCAATTTCCAAAGACTACAAAGAGCCAGTAAGAAAAATCATTCCAAGATATCCTCCCACCATACCTTTCTTGAAGCCATTGAAACCAATCTTGGGCATCTCCTTCAAGATATGGTTGTAACAGCATAATTTTCACATCATCTGGAAAGATTGAAAGACCTCGTCACATTGCTCTAACCAAGGCTTCAGATTGTGGCCGGAAAAAGATGGGAAACCGATCGCCTAAAGATTTGAGGGCTGCCGAGAAACCAATCTTCAATTATAAAGAAATTTTTTCCAGCCGAGGAGCGCTGACTCTGATACCAATTGTTATGAACCAAGAAGATTAAACCCAACAAAATAGCAATTTGCAGCAATTTAATGCTGAGAGTTCATATTTAGATGAGAAAGAAATGAAAGAATTTCATTGATGAGAAGAAATTGAACACTGCGATCTGAAAATGCCTACAACATACAGATGATTTTTACGGCCTTAGAAGGAGCTATTTATACAAAGAAAGTGCTAACCGCTCTACCGGAATAACAACTAACTATTTAGTTCCGATGAGTTCCGGCGTAGTGGAACTTCCGTCTTGACGTTCGATCCTCACAGCTCATTAGTTATCAAGGAAAAGACCCTTCTGTCCCTTGTTCACTACATCACTATGGGGAGAAAAAAATGTGATTTAGTTGTGGGCTCAATGATAATGTGAAAGAGAGAAATTGATAATTTAATAAATTGAGTCGGAGTAGTTCCGTCTCACGGAGAGAGTGTGTATTTTAAAGACCGTGAATAGGATTTCACGCACTTATTTGAGACGCATGTAAGAAGTCACAACCAACTGAACAGAAACAGTTCAGGGATTATACCACGATCTATAACGTGATTCTTCATTAACAACTTCCATAAATATAACCGACACTTCACTTGCGCAACTTGTACCACCACCTCCATAAACATATACAGCCACCACAGCCACAGCCACACTATCCTCGTCCGCTTCGTAACTCTCTCTTACAACATGATAAAGCCTCTGGAGGTAGAACCTCGGCATCCCGCCGCCGCGCCGGAAAGCACTTTCGACCAACCGCCGCCGTACAAACACGACGAGGAGGACGACTCTCCGATCGAAGAAGTCCGGCTGACCGTAACCAACACCGACGACCCGACCCTGCCCGTATGGACCTTCCGAATGTGGTCCCTGGGGCTCCTAAGCTGCGTCAGTTTGTCCTTCCTCAACCAGTTCTTCTCGTACCGAACGGAGCCGCTGATTATCACCCAGATTACGGTCCAGGTCGCCAGCCTGCCCGTGGGCCATTTCATGGCGGTGGCGCTGCCCGTGCGCCGGTTCCGGATACCCGGGTTCGGGTCGCGGATGTTCTCGCTGAACCCGGGACCGTTTAACATGAAGGAGCACGTGCTGATTACCATATTCGCGAACGCCGGCGCGGCTTTCGGGAACGGCTCGGCTTACGGTGTCGGCATTATTGATATTATCATCGCGTTTTATCGCCGGAAAATATCGTTTCTCGCCGGATGGCTGCTGATTATTACGACGCAGGTAAGATTGGGTTAATAATTGCTTGTTTTTAAAGTTAAGTTGTTTTAGTCAACGTTGTATGGTGGTTGGGTTTGACAGCTTTCCCTCCCCTTTTCTAATCTTTTCAAATTGATTATAACTTCATAAGTAGTGTATCAATTATTGTACTACCTCCGTTTCTTTTATAATGGCACCGTTTAACCACTAGTTTTTACGTGCAATGTTTGACCATCGATAACTTTTGTTATATATAATAATAGACATCATGTGAGATGACGATGTATTCTCCGTAACGTGTAGTTTCTAAAAAGTAAAATTTCATCGTAGAGGGAGTACCTTTTTAATACTGCTTGATTCGTTCTTTCTATTTCTCAAAGTCTTAATATCACGTGAGATGCAGAATTTACCTGAAATAGCTGGCTTCCATATCATATTATCTTGTTAATAAAAGATATTAATATCTCTCTGCAATATTGTTGCTAAAATCGGCTTTAATCTTTAGTGCTAAAAAATATTCAGATTTAGAACATGGCTTTGAAACTCCTGTTTAGCAGCTTGGTCATAAAGTCAAAAAGTGAGGGGTCCTCTGGATGCACTAAAATATCCATAGGATGTTTCATTTATGAGAACAGAGAAATAAACAGACTTAATGTTACTCATTATCAATTTTATGAAATGACCGTGAAACCATATTTAAGTGACAATGGCCAGGTTACCCTATTGAAGGACTTGGATACGTCGACTTTCTGGGATTTCTTTGCCGTTTATAAAGGCAGGTTGCTCTTCAGATATACATTAATCGTGTTAGTGTTCCACATTGGTGGTTGACAGACTTATGACTCAATATATAAGATTATAGGTCGCCCCTATATAGTACCAATTGATTTTACGATAGGAGCTCATGATTCTAATATGGTATCAAAGTCATAGTTTGCCCGTGACCCTTTTATATTCACGTGTACGCGATAATTAATACCGCTGCACGTGAGGGGACGTGTTAGTGTCCGACATCGGTGGTTGACGGAGTTATGACTCAATATATAAGATCATGGGTCGCTCCTACATAGTACCAATTGATTTTCCGATAGGAGTCCATGATCAAAGGCTGAAGTTTATCTACCTGAATCTTGGAGAATATTTTGTTTATTAAGTTGAATATATTTATGGGCCTGAAGTTAGTAAAGAGTGTAGGTGTTTGGGTCTTAGGAATTAAGGCAATCAGTGAAGTATGAGTACATCTCCTGCGAGACAGTCTTATGGTGAGACCGAGTGTAAAATATAAATAATGAAAATATGAAATAGGAACTTTCATAATTTGGGGTCAGAATGTTATTATTTTTAATTTGGGGTCAAAAATACAATATGCAAAGAAGTTCAGGGTCCCATATTGAATTTTCTAGAAAAGAAAGAAAATCCATATCCTCTTCACCGCACAGTCCGACGACTCGCCGGCGATTTCCTCGGGTTTCATCTGATTCAATCTCATCGGCACCGCTGCGGGAACAAAGAGTTCAGTTTAATGAAGGCCAACAATGGCGGCGGCAAAGCTCCTAAGCTCGCCAGAACGTCTGCATCCAACGAGCAGAAGAAACCCCCTTTCAGACCTGCTCTCAACGACACCAAACCCTTTCTCAAAGACCCTGTAAGAATCTGCTAATTCATTTCATTTCATTGTTTTCGCAATGATTTGTTGAAATATGTGATATGTGGATTTGATCGGTTTGGTTTGTTGTTGATTTTGCAGATACTGAGATCGGACCCCATTGAAACTGAGGAGGCTGTTCTTCGTTTACCCCCTTTTACCTTCAACAAAATTGCTGCTTAAACAAAAAGCTGTTATTTGGTTTTGAAATATTGAACAATTAAGAGTTCGAATATTATCTCTTGAATGTAACATATTGTTCTGTATGCATTTAATGAAATTATTGGTTGCTTTACTTGTTCAATATTCTGTCAAAAAGTGTAAAAAATGAAAAGATAAAATTGAGCTACCACCTATTTGATGAAATTTATTTTACAAACACATTTGTCCATCATATGGCAAATTATCCAGATACATTACAGATTACTTCAAATGAAAACATATGATAGAGTTACAGCACAAAATTACACACCATCTAAAGTTACGAATCCACCTTCCTTCTTGATTGCAGCAACAGTGGGCAAACGTTCTTAAACATCTAAGAAACAACAACACAAAAATTATCACAAATAGTAATAAACCCATAAGATATCACACAAAATCAAAGTGGCACATCAATTGCACACTTAAGCATGAAAATACCACAAACATCAAAAACTAAAATTAAAACATCACATACAGTAATAAAAAAACATCAAAATATGAAATTAAAACATCAAAATAGCACATGTAAAATCACTGACAACTACATTGTAAAACATCATATACATTATTTAAAACATCAACCACAATATCTAAAACATCACACCTGAAAATAACAAAACTTACAAATCCACCTTCCTTCTCGATTGCACCAACATTTGGCAAGCGTTTTTAGACATCTAAGAAACAACAACAACACAAAAATTAGCACAAATCGTAACAAAACTCTAAGATATCACACACAATCAAAACTGAACATCAATTACACACTTAAAACACTACAAACATCAAATACTGAAATTAAAACATCACACCAACACAAATAATAGTACTTAAAATCTAAAAATGAAACATCAACAACAATATTTAAAACAACAACAATATTTAAATAATAGTACTTAAATACAAATATTTTAGTATACATTAGTTTTAAAATATCAAGTGTCACATTTTGATGTGACACTAATATTAAAAAATAAATCATCAATATTGAATTTTAAAAAACAATTTACACCATTGAAACATCTGGAAATAAATTAAATACAAATCTATTAGTAAATAAAAACAAATATCACAACTAATTCTCACAAACTTTCTTAAATTATATTTGGAAAATCATCTCAAATTCAACTTCATGTTGTGAGATGGTCTCGTACAAGACTTTGTCGTGAAGTAGAGAGTGTTTTATGCACTAGGATGCAACACAAGAACTCCCTGCCACAGTTCGGTAGATCTACTTTAATAATTTCACATGCCCACCAATAAAACAGCCATATGTAAACAAAATACAAAATACAAAATACAAAATACAAAATACGTACTGATCTAAAATCGATGATTAAATTAGGCAATTTCACTTCCAGATAATTGGAGATTAGTGAATTCAAGAGAGAGTAGTTTGAATTTGGTGAAACGGAAGAAAAAGTTGTTAAAATGATGTGAAATTATAAATTACAATTTGTCACCATTCTTATTCAAAGATCAAAGTAGTTTGTAGCCGTTAGGAGTGGGTATTAGGTTATTTTAATTGAATTTGAATTATTCAAATTTTTAATTGGATCGATCTGTAGCAAAATTAGAAATTGAAATCAATCCGAATTACCAATTAAACCAAGATGAATGTAGAATTAATATTTTGGTGTAAAACTGAAGGAAAAAAGTTCAATTGCGTGATTTTAGAGAAAATAATAAATTTTACACAATTTCAAATTTTCTTAATAAAATTTAAACCAATTTCAAAACTTTAACTAAAAAATAACTTACAAACCAATTTAATAAGTTCACTAACACGCCAATATTTACCTATAAAATAATTATTTATTATTTAATACGTGTATATATATTATTTAATTAATTACTATTTAATTTTTTGGATAGAATTTCAATTTGAGTTTAATATCTAAAATCAATTTAAAAATTACATTCTCAAATTTTTTAATCAATTCAATATCTGAAAATCATATTACTATAAATTTTGTAAAGTTATTTAAATTTAAATTATTTTGATGTTTATTCGATTTTTAATTTCCCCCCACTCTAGTAACAATAGCTTCTTGGTCGTGGATTTGATCTCAAGATGAAGGGAATTTTTATTTTTATTTAATTTGATATATTTTAAGTTTAACAAGATCTCGATAGATTTTAAGTTTAGACCGTCCAACCGCTAGACAGAGTAATTTTGTTTTCATTGATTAAAATGAGTTTCCCGAATTTTTTTTAAAAAAAGAGAAAAAGAGTATATATCTTATCCAAGCACAATATAATAGAAATTCTTTGGCTTTCTCTGATTTGGTGATTTAGTATTTTGGTGTTTTGAGATATTAAAGTCGTTTTAACTAAAATAAACTCAAGTTGTCTAAAAATAAAATACTTATATTGTTATATGTTATTGATTTTTTTAATGCAGATAATCAATCATAACTTGTTAAAATATATAATTTCTAAAAAATATATTTAAAACAATCAAATATGTCATTGTAATATATATATATATATACATATCATTATTTATAGTTGGAAATAAGAAAACCAAAGAATAAAAGGTTGGAAATAAAACGTTAAAGAAAAACCAAAGAAGCACATAGTTGGAAATAATAAAAGGTTCATATTTTTTATACAATGATATAGACTTTTTGATAGAAATATACATATATATATATAATTTATTTATTTATATATCACAAAGTCTTGTTTTAGATCCACTAATTGTTAGATGAGGGAATTTTTAAGTTGTCTAAAAATAATATATTAATATTATTATATGTTACCGATTTTATTTATGTACTATATATAATCAATCATAAAATTTTAAAATATATAAATTTTAAAAATATATACTTAAAACCATGAATAGTACTATATTTATACATGTAATACTGATGAAAACTCAAAGAAGCATATAGTCGGATATAATAAAAGGTTTGGATTTTTTATACAATGATAGAGCATTTTTGATATAAATATGTATATATATTATTTATTTATATATAATAAATTATTGATTTAGACTGACTAACTGTCATATAAGGGTATTTTATAAGGCAAAGTATTGGTAAAAATCATCTTTCCATAAATTTATGGGAAAACGTGGTTTGATTAAGTTAAATTATTTTAGTTACAATATTAAAAATTTATTATGCAATGTGCAGTAATTATAAAGTTTATGACCCGATTAATGCAACCTAAAAATTTTATCTTCATTTTTTATAATTTGCAGTTTAAACCTTGGGTTTTACATGACTTATGGAAATATCGTCTTTCAAAAGACATACTCATTTTATAATTAGTGGGACTAATAAGATCATTTTATATTTACTTTATTCAATGATCTATATAATTATGATAAATTTTTTAAATGAATTATAAAAATAATTATTTCTATTGTATTTAATATTTAACAATTTCTAACTAAATTAATTATTTCACTTTATAACTTATATAGTTATTCTTAGATGACTGAACTTTAAAATTTCAAATAATTCTTTTGTTACTAATCTAAACATAAGACACAAAAGACATATAAAAATTAATTCTATTTTTTATTTATCAATAGCGCGCAATGTGTGGCGGAATTCCATTAGTAACATTAATAATTAGAATTTGGAAACGAGAAGTTTCGTGATTAATGTAACTTTTGAGAGGAGACATTTACTTTAATTACTTTTATTATTAAAAGGCAGTTCAGTTTTCTTGATTTTTTTTTTATTGCTGACGAGTTTTAGGTTTAGAAAATAAATGGGCTTACTACAAAACTGCTGGGCTGTTTTGATTTTGTTTGTGTCTATTAAGAGAAGAGACCCAATTGTTACTTTTAGTCTTGTTCACTGACAAATCTGCCAAGAGAAGTTTTAGCAAATGCAGCATTTTCATAAATTTATGGACAATTCTTATTAATATTTATTTGAATGTTGTAAATTTTTTTATAAAATTTAAATATTTTTTTTAAAGTTAAAACAAGTAATAATATGTTTTTGAATGTGAAAATATAAAAATATAAAATATAAAAAATTCTAAAATTATTACCCCAGTGTATAAATACAGTGTATAAGGTATAAAATAAGTGGCTTGTCAGTTTCAGTTTTTTCCCTTCAGTTTTCTACTAATTTCAACTGAGCTGCATAAGATTCAATTAAAATTACGTAAACTCAAAGGAACTGAGTGAAACCGAACTAAACTACACTAGCTGAATGAAAAGGAACAAAGCCAATACTGTTGGCTTGTGAGCAAGACTTCATCCTCAGCACTTTACAAAGTTGGAGGTATGGCATCCTCATATTGGTTGTATGCAAACAAAGTAGAATAATTCTGAGGTTGGAACTGATTGAAATTATACCACGCTTCAGGATCCATCACACTTTCGTCACAATAAAATTCCATCCTCCGAAAATCAAAATGATTATCCACATCAACACTTTGATCCTGGTGAACCGCCCCCTGATTTGCATTTGCAACATCTCCTCCTACGAACATAAATCAAATGCATAGACACGAATACACAACTAATTAGTGGAATTCTTTTACTCTTGTGCAACAAAACTGAAAATCAAATTATCCAAATTCGAAAAACTTGAATCGAATTTAATATACGGGTTTTTGGTATCCGAATTGAATAAACCAAATTTTGAATATGATTTTTTGATCGGGTTTGGATATTAAATTCAAACTGAAACCCGAACCGAATAACAAATTGTAATTAATTAAATATATACAATAATAATTAAATTTTAAAACAATAAAAATAAATTTATAAATAAATTTAAATCGGAGGACCAATCTTTATATTTAAAAAAACTATCCCCAAACTCTAAACCCTAAATACGTTTGGAGAAATAAGTAAATAACACAAATTACTCTAAGTAAATTTGTAGCGTGCTTGAAGGCTTGAAGAATGTGAAAGCTTTGAAAATGAATATTATAACGAACTATTTTTCTTTAATCTTAAATGTAATATTAAAATTGTTATGATTGAATTTGTATTGTACTTGCTGGATTTTTATTTTGAAAACTTAATTTTGATAATGTAGAAATTAGATTACATATTTCTATTTAATTTTAATTTTAATTTTATGATTTTAGTACTTATTTTTAAAAAATTACAATCAATTCAGTTTATTCGGGCTATTCTGTTAGGATAATTTGGGTTATTCTGGTCGGTTTCGGTTTTGGATTTTTAGGGGCAAAATCGAATAATCCAAACCAAATAAATCGAAAACCGATTAAACCGAACCGATGCCCACCCCTACCCTCAGTCCCAAACTAAGCTATATATAATTTTTTCATGATTTTCAAGAAAAAATATTTGATTGTTAATATGTTTAAGTACGCATAATAAGAGTAAATAAAGAGTCAATATTTAAAAACTACATATTATGACGAATCCAGTAATATTACATATGATTATACTATTATTTATATATAATATCTATTCAAATACGTGATCAAAGTTTGACCATGTTGACTGTGAAATAGTAAAATTGCAACTTAGTACTAGACAGAGGGAGTATAGAAAAAAACAAGTTGATCGAATACTTACCTCCGACGGGGGATTCGCTACTACCTCCCGTCTCTCTTTGCTGTTCTGTTTCGCCATTCTCAACAACTCGTAATCCTGGTCCTTCTACTTCCTGAACATCATCGTTAACGTCGACGTTCTTGTCCCTCTTTTTTGTGTTGAGGTATATTCTGCACAAGGCCGGACTTAGCTGTCGGTTTTTATCCCCGGACTGATCATCAATCTTGTACTCATGCATCTTCCAGTCCGTCTTCCGGCCGGGGGGCTTCCCTCGAAAATACTCCAGGCACTTCTTCTTCCCGGACACACCGTTTGAAAATATGTCCTTGTCCTTTCCGGTCGGTTTCCAGAATCCCTCCTTGTCGCCGCATGTCCGCGATGGACGATCCCCCTTCGGGTACTTCTTGGACAGCGGAGTGAAGAAGTACCATTCATCCTTTTTACTCGTCCCTCCCAGCGGGTATTGCTCTGAATTCATGTTCACACACACATTGTTTTCTCCAGTTACAATAATTAATGTTTCAATTCAAATTAAAAGCCTGAAGAAAACGCAAATTAACATGAAGTTAAACGAACGAACCTTTAATGGCATTGGGGTTCCCAAACTTGTAGACGTCAACTTCCGGGATCATATGGCGGCGGCGAGGTGAGCTGGACACCGCAGGCGGTTGATCAGGAGATTCACGGCGGCGGCTCATATATTCAGCAAGGTAATGGCCTACCAAATCTTCATCGGTGGGGTCAAACCTATAACCAGGTGGATAATTAGCATGCTCGTTATCATTAGCCGCTGGCTGCCATTGTTGGTTGCTATTCGCCATTGCTCTGATTCTGTAATGGATGGAGCTGCGGGAGATAATTTCGGGTGTTTAAAATTGTTCAAGAACAGCGGTTACAATACGCTCTTATTTTTGTACAGTGATGATTAGTTGTCAAATCCTGATAGGCTTTTAACTACCTTTGCAGTTGGTTTCTTATATGAACCCGTAATTATCGGTTGTTTTGCTGTTGTTATTCGTTGTGGAGTACGCTAGTAGGGTGTTTTACAGTTAGCTGCTTGTTCGGAGGAAGTGTATAGGGATTAAGCTTCTTATTTTATTTTATTTTATTTTCAAATTGTGTAAAGCATGTTCACATCCTTTAATCTCCAACATCACAGATACTACTGATTTCTAGTGGCACAACCATACCAATATTTCATGGGGGTTTAAATAGAAATGATAGAAAAATTGGCACTTTCAATGATGAAATAAGGATTTAAAAGTATTATAAAAAAGGATTTAAAAGTAATAAATATAATGAATATGTTTCAGATTCATCATCACAAAAATAAATAAAATATATTTTTTCTTCATTTCCTTTCTATTCATAAACTTAATTTTAAGATTACAATTTAGGGATAAATACACATTTATAACTCTAACTTTAGACTGAATGTGCCAATATAACTCTGCAATATCAAAAGTGTCAATTTAACCCTAACTAATTATTGTATGTGTCAATCTAGCCCTAACTTTCGAAATATTTTTGCCGATATAAGCAAGCTCCCTAATTTCGGTGTTCAAACATGAAATTTCGACAATAACAAAAAAATAGAACAATGAAAATACCCTTGACTAAGAAGCTAAAAAATTAATACCTAAATTACCCTATCTTCTTCTTCACAACCAGTGCTCCACCGCCAGAAAACCAAGCCCACGCCGGACCGTCAGTATTCGCAGATAAACTAAACAACGCCGTCATATGGCATGCCAAATATCTGCCATGCATCAAAATTGAAAACAACACCTAACTTCTTTCATTTCTCTTTCCCAAAATAGTGAACCTACGTCATCAGATTGTTCGCTACGAAGATGCTTACTCCCTCCGTCCCTCTGTTTTTGTCTTAATTCCTCATTCTATACTATTCATTGATGATTTTATAATTTTAACATCATAAATTATATAATAATAAATTATAAAAATTATATATTCTAAAAATATGTGTTAAAGATAAATGTAGTAATATATCACACGATAATTTTTATATTTATATATCTATATTCTTTTCAATTCAAATAATATTAACTTTATTGATAAATAGTAATGTAAGACACTAAAAGAGGGACGGATGGAGTATGTATATGTGCAAAATCCAGGGCACCTTGTTTTGAAGATGTTAGGTCATTCAAAGGAAAGTATTTGTTTGATGCTCCCAGTGGCGGATCTACATGGTGGCATGGGGTAACCATGGTTACCCCATTCTAAAAAAAAAGGAATTAGTATTTGGTTACCCCATGAAAAAAAAAATTTTATAATTAATATTAATATTGAGAAAATAAAAATATATATATTATT
>JAULKK010000008.1:3838706-3853842 GCA_032355705.1 Rubia peregrina
CCTTATCTTTTCAATCAAGAGAAATTAAGCAATACGCACCACCAAATCAGAATTATAATAAATTCTGAAATGATACACTTTTCCACACTCCAGGACAGGCCATGTTAGTCATCACTAACACATTTAATCCTTATCCTATCAACTGTGAACTCGTAGATAGTTTATACAAGTGTGTACTCCACACCACCAAACTTGTTTTAACGTCCCGAGTTCACAACTACTCGAATCCAATTATACTTAAATAACTTGTGTTTCATAAAACACCAACATTCCCTTGGTGTCATAGGGCACCCTCCCTCAAGCCTACAAGTCGTGCCATTGATCTCCTTCTCTTTCCAGTGTTTAGTCTTATACCTTAGTTCCCGAAGCTCTTCAGATTGAAGGAAGGATAACTTTGTTGCCCATTTATTAGCTGTTAGAATAAATTAAAATGATGATTAGATTTGATTTGATTATGAATTAGGTTCATGACTAGATTAGAGTTGTACTAGACCTAGTCTACCTTTTGTACTCTATTTATTCTATTCAATAATATCATAATCATTACGGAAAATCACACTTTCATGGTATCAGAGCAGTTCTGATCCTAAACCCCATAATTTTTAAATTTTATTTCGGCCACCTCCCCCTCTCTCTTTTTCGGCCGACCAAATCTTCACCGGATTCCGATGGAATTCCGATCAAATTCTGACACATGCGATCGACTTCCGGTGGTTTTTGGCGTCCGATTCATAGCGGTCATCGTCTCCGGTAGCTATCATTGAAGGTCTCCTTGGTCCGACGCTTCTCCAATACTTCTTCAGCCTCGTCTATACCTGACTGATTCATCAACGCCGGCCCGCCCTCTACTCCGATCAAATTCATCACCGGTGGTCCTCAGTTCCTTGCAGCAACTCTTCACAGCGCCCTCCTCCGGTCTCCAGCGGGTTCTCTGACGCACTGCTCCAGCAACCTCCTTTTCATCGGTGTCCTCAAATTTTTTACCCCACTCCGCAACAATTCCATAGTCTCCAACCCAGCGTGTTTCCAGATATGTCCCAGATCTTTCTTTTTCAAGAGAGTGCCACTAGGGGTGTTAAAAAAACTAGAAAACCGATAACCGGTCAAAATTGAACTGGTATTTAATTCGGTTTACCGGTTAATATCGGTTATGGTTACCCGGTTATGTCGGTTAATCAGTTTTTTATCAGTTTTTTATTTGGTAATCGGTCTAACCGGATAATCGATAAAAGATTTTATAGTATAATAATTAATTAATTAATTTCAACCCCAAAAATTAATTCATTAAACTTTGGGCTTTGATCACAAACCCATTAAGAAAAATTTAAATTACTAACAAATTAATTGTTCTTTACACTCTATATTATTAATGCATACATCTTTAAATAATAATTATGCCCAAAACAAATAATTATGCAAACAAAAGTCGATGTAGCTTATAATTATGCCCAACACTAATATTTATCGCCGGGATACAACTTTAATATTAATTCAAAAAATTATTCAACTCCAATGCAACACAATTATCCAATTTGTAAAATTTTCACCTTATATTCCAAGTTTTACGGCTCTAACTACTAATCAATATTTAATGGATTTATATTTTAATTTTAAATGAATGATATATATGATAACCGATAATAACCGAATCAATCGAAACTGATACTAACCGAACCGGTAAAACCGATAATATTATCGGTCGATTATTCGGTTCCTTATAAAATTTTATACACCGGTAGAAACTGAAACCTATTAACCGCTTAACCGACAAACTAACCGGTTGAACACCCCTACGTGCCACCACGCTCTTAGTTTTAGCCGGTGCCCCTCGACAGTGCGTGCCAACACGCGTGGAATTTCTTACTTCCACTCACCAGCAGCGCGTGGAAATACGCACATCAATTCTTTACCGTGCAACTACACACGCACCGTTGTTCCCCTCTTGTGCGTGATTTCACGCCCCATTCTTGTCAGCTTCCAGCTCCTTTGCTTCGCGCCTTTCGCGTAGTTGTTGTCTTTTCACCAAACTTGTTCGCAATATGGCTCATTCTGGTGGTACCTCAAAATTTCAGCACCCTGTCTCCAAGTGATTTTTGGATTCTGGCACCACAAAACATATGGCATCGTCCCCTGCCGTTGTTGATCATGTCGCATCTTATCATGGTTCTTCCAGCGTATATGTTGGTAATGGTTCTCAACTCCCTATTACTCATGTGGGTAATTCTCGAATTTCCAAATTCGTATCTCTTTATGATGTGCTCATTGTGCCTGACATCACTAAAAATTTACTTTCGATTAGCAAATTAACTCAGGATTTAAATGTTGTTGTCTGCTTTGATCATCGCTCATATACTATTCAGCATAAAATTACTCATGAAACCTTAGGTCGCAGTCACAGTAAAAATGATCTTTATGTTTTAGACTATGGTGCATCTGCATTCTTATCCACCGTGGAGTCAAAATAAGTCGCGTGCATTTTTTGAAATCTGGCATACTAGATTTGGTCATGTACCACATTCCGTTATTTCTGGTTTGTGAGCTTCTGGATCTTTATCTGTCTCATCGATTTTTTCGAAACCTACCCTTTGTGATGCATGTGAAAAGGCTAAAGGGAAACGTTTATCATTTTATACAAATGATAAACGTGTTGCTAGGGTACTTGATCTAGTTCACTATGAGTCATGGGGGCCCTCTCCTATTTTATCTGCTGATGGTTTCTCTTATTATGCTATTTTCCTCGATGATCATTCCTGACTCTCGTGGTTTTACCCATTGCGCCCCAAATCTGATTTTTGGGAAGTTTATCTCCATTTTGAGGCTTTTGTGGAGAACCAGTTCTCTTCCACCATTAAGGTGTTTCATAGTGATGTGGGACTGGGTTCGTAAATGGTCGCTTACGATCTCACTTTCAGACGAAAGGCATTCACCATCAGATTTCTTGCCCGTATACTCCTGAGCAAAACGATCAGGCTGAGCGCAAGCATCGCCGCATTACTGAGATGGGCCTATCTATGTTATACCACTCTCATGTCTCTCTCTCACTGGCCTCACGCTTTTACTGCAGCTGCTTATACTATAAATCGGTTGCCGACTCCTGTCCTTGGCGGACGATCGCCATATGAAGTTATCAATGGCTGGGTTCCTATATACACAAACTTCCATGCATTTGTTTGTTATGTGTACCCTTATCTTCGTCCATATGCAGCTCACAAACTTGCTCCTCGCAGTTTTCCCTGTATCTTTCTTGGGTATGACTCTCAGTTCAAGGGATATTGATGTTTGGATCCTATGTCTGGAAAGATATATGTTACCAGACATGCTCCGTTTGATGACACTTTCTTCCATTATGCTGATGGTTCTACTTCAGTACCTCCATCCTCTCTGGATGTCTCTACTTTTTTTGGATCTCACTTATACAACAGCTGATATCCCTACTTTTTCCACTATGGAATCGCCTCTTACTCGGCTTGTCACTTCGGTTGCCACCCATCTAGGCTCATCGATGCTATCATCCTCGTCGACTAAGGCACCATGTTCTGTCTTCTCTGCCGATTTAGACCATCCAGTGGCCATTACAATGCATCCTTCTTTACGTATCTCGCCATCGACCAGCTCACCTGGTTCTCTGACCAGTCCACCTAGTTCACTGATCACCTCACCGGCCACTTCGCCGGTCGCGACTGCTCCTCCTGTCTCTCCACCTCGGTATCGCACTCATCGGATGGCTACTAGGTCGCCTACTAGTGTTATTCAGCTCAAGGATTATTAAGAAATTATCGCTCATGGTCTTACGGTTATTCTACTTGCTCAGTCCGAGCCCACTGATTATCGCACTGCTCTTCAGGATCCGGCTTTGGTTTCTACCGTGGATGACGAGATGGAGGCTCTTCGTGGCCAACACACTTGGGACTTAGTGCCTCGACATTCAGATGCTAACATTGTTGGCTCCAAATGGGTCTATAGGCTGAAGTATTGACCAGATGTCACTATTGATCATCACAAAGCCAGACTTGTGGCGTGGGGTTTCTCACAGATTTCGAATTTTGACTTTGACCACACTTTCAGTCCTGTGGTCAAAGCCTCCACTATTTGGACAGTTCACTCCATTTCCACGATGGGTTCCTGGCCACTTCATCAGTTGGATGTCAAGAACACTTTTCTTAATGACGTTCTCAATGCACCGGTCTATATGGAGCAACCCGTTGGATATCAAGACCATGTTCATCCGGATTATGTTTGTCACTTGCGAAAGGCCATTTATGGTCTTAAGCAGTCCCCTCGAGCATGGTTCCAGCGTTTCAACACTTATTTGATTCAGCTTGGTTTTAAGTGCTGCTCAGCCGACACTTCTTTATTTGTTCTTTCGAGAGGGTTGTCGTTACTGTATCTCCTTGTGTAAGTGGACGACATCATTCTTACAGGAAAATAACTCGACTCTTCTTCGCCAGTTCATTGATCGGACACATCGAGAGTTTGCGAGCAAGGATCTCAGTGCTCTTCATTACTTCCTTGGTCTTGAAGTTTCACCTACTTCATCAAGTTTACTTCTTGGTCAAGCAAATTATGCTCGGGACATCCTGTCTCAAGCTGGTATGTCTGACGCTGCACCAGTTTCCACGCCCTTTGTTCCTGGATCTCAGTTACACAGTTCGGCCAGTTTCCCGTTCAGGAATCCGACATTGTATCGTTCTCTTGTTTGAGCTCTTCAGTACTTGATCATCACTCGTCCAGACTTGGCCTTCTTGGTCAACACTGTCAGTCAATATATTCATGACCCAGAGATGATCATTTTGCGACAGTTACGCGAATTATGCGCTATGTTCGAGTTACTCTTCATTTCGGTCTCACATTTTGTTCTGATAGTTCTTCCGAGGTATTGGGGTATTCTAATGCTGACTGGGCTCGCTGTCTGGAGACTCGTCGATGTACTTATGGATATGCTGTCTTTCTTGGTGGAAATCTTGTTTCTTAGAGTGCCAAGAAACAACCCACAGTTTCTCGTTCTAGCACAAAGTCTGAGTATCGAGCTCTATCCAACACTGCTTCAAAGGTTTTTTGGCTCACCACTTGCTTCGTGATCTTTGAGCTCTTCTGTCCGGCCCTCCGCTACTATTATGTGACAACAGTAACACCATCTTCTTAGCTCAGAATCTAGTTGCTCACAAGCAGGCGAAGCACATCAACATTGATTATCACTTTGTTCGAGAGTTGGTTGCCTTTGGAAAGTTGTGTGTTGCTCATGTTCCTAATGCTCTTCAGATTGCAGACATCTTCACCAAAGGGCTCTCTCTTCCGCTATTTGAGTTTTTTTGTTCCAAACTTTGCGTCGGCGAGCAACTGAAATATAATAAAGTAATATTTTCTTCTTTAGTATTTAAATATAAAAAAGTAATATTTTCTTCTTTAGTATTTTAAAAAAGTCCGTCTCTTAAAAGATGGTCTTTCCATAAGTGACGGAAAGACTAAGGTTTAAAGTGCAAATTAGAAGAAATGAAGATGAAAATTTTGGATTGCATGAATCGAGTTATCAACTTTATAACTATCAAATGTTGCATAATAATTTTTTAATGTTACAACTAAGACATTTTACCTTTTATAATTCTAATTAAACTCCGTATTTTCATGAATCGGTATCTCCCACGATTTTGCCATTTTAAAAAGGCAGTTTTGGGTCTGGGAGTATTTGAAGTTATAATATCATTAGAGAAAGTCACGGTCAGCAATAACGTAGGGTTTTCTCTCTTACATAAATTTCCCCCTTCTCTTTATTTTTCCCCCTTCTCCACTTCCTTATTTCAAGTCCTCATAAAATTTGAACACCTTGTAAATTGACAGAAGAGTGAAGGTTGTCACAACAAACATTAACTACCAAAGTACATTACTTCCATCAATAGTACGTAACACAATTTCATTCGAAGTTCCCACACTTGCAATACAATACATCCATCACTAAAAATTAAAGAGACATATAAACACATGATTTGAAGTGATTAAGTTGCCCCAAACATAGATCTGAAATGACAAGGATATCCTTAATAACCCGGCTACCGACGCACTCGTCCATCCACCTTTCTCAAAGCAGCTTCAGCCTATTTCAAGTCCCCGTAACAAAATCAGAGTCGTGTTTCTGATGCTAAAATCATTTTCATGTATCGGGGGCGGAAAGAGAGATGAACTGAACTCACATACCCTAGTTTGACATGGTTTGAAAATGCATCATTTTGATGCATATGATGATCAGGCTGGCTTAACTGGAGGCTTATGGGTGCATGAGCGACATTGGTAACCTGAAGATGTATTATTTGGTTGCTTCGATCTGCTTCTTTTCTGCTTTCTTCCTTTTCATGAACCTAACCATTATATATTAAAATTATTCAGAATGCGTGAAATTAATTAATTTATTAAGCATAAACAGATGCGAATTGACAAACAAAGTATCACCTTTTTCTGCAGTAGTACGTTCTCCTGGTGAACTTTGTTAACCTTCTTGTACAATTCCACATTTTCCCGATGGAGCATATTTCCCTGTAAAAAAATTGCTTGTTCAATATAAAAAATACAGCACAAGGTAAATTTAAGGGGTGTAAATAAAATTAACAACCTTGCGGTGTAATTCTCTGATTTCTTCATTCAGAATCTGATCCTGAAACAAATAAATCGGGGCATTTTGTTGCATTTCCATAGCAAATTAACTCACAAGTATAAATTAATTGTGGTAAAAGATATTACTATTGAGAAAGACTAATGTCAATTAATTACCTTTCTAGCACGGACTCCTTTCAAACTCGTTTCCAGCTGACTTTCCAGATGGTGTAAATCGTTGACGCCCAACCCTACTAATTCTTCACCCAGAAGTCTCCTGCAATAATAATCAATTAACATGTGCAAGGAATTATTTAGTTTATTGAACCTAAAAAATTAATTAATTACCATAATGTCTATTTTTCAGCTTTCTAGAAATAAATAGGAAAAATAAGTACTCCCTCCGTCTCAAGATTGTTCTTCACATGTGTGAAATGCACGCATGAAAAGAGTGAAGGAGTAGTCCATCCGTGTAATATAAGTGAACGGAAGAGAATGAGTTGAAATTTACCAAAAGTAAAAACATTAAAAGTGTGAATAAAACCGCGTCTTTATTCTATAAAAGTGACCCGCAATTTTATATATTAAAACATAATTAATTTTATCTTTCATCAATGTGATACAATTATATGTACACTTTAATTGGCAACCTAGATATAATTGCTTAATTACCTGTGGCTTTCTTCTAGGCACTGTAGCTGCTGCCTTAAGTTTTCTACTTCTCTTTGCCAAAACTGTCAAACAAACAAATAGACTGAGTAAGGAAAATAACATTGAGTGGTACTAAAATTTATCAGCATTAAGAATTCTTAATTTATGAAGTTCTTCTACATGCTACTCCCTCTGTCCCAATTCAATCTGCAATTTAACTATTCATTTAGTCAAAACTTTGACCCATCGGTACATAAGTATAAATACTATTGTGTGATGCATTGTTAGATTCATTATAACATATATTTTCATAATATCATATTTTTACAAATTTAAATTATCCTTAATGGAAGATATTAAAGATCAAACATTTTTCAAATTAACTATGAAAAGTCAAAAGGTGAAGCTTGAATTGGGACGGAGGGAGTATATTATGATTAAATTGAAAAATATCTCATGTACTACAACAATTGGTAAATGATATATACATAGGAAGAGTTTCTTTACTCCCTTAGGGTTTCTTTGGAAAGACAATTGATATGTCATATTATATCTAGTTGCAATACTTTAAAGTTATGAAATTTCATATTTTGAAGATATACATAATTACATATATATATATATATAATTATATATTCCGATGAACTTAAGTTACGGTAAATGATTATTGGTCATGCTTCGACTGCGTTTAGTACTCCCTCATTCCATTTAAAGGCCTTACTGTACCATTTTAGTCTCGTTTAACGGCTCTCTTTCCACTTTTAGAAAGAAAAATGGGCATAAAATCGAATTGAATCAAGTAAACTTTAGCACCCCTGTTTAAATGTATTTGACACTCTTTTCTTTTCTTTTTATATTATTTCTTTTAGATTAACACAATTTCTCTTTTTGCAAGATTTATTCAATTTTATATCCACTTATTTTATTTTATTTTATTTCAGAATTCAATTTCATTCCCCATAAATCCAAACACATAAATATATATATATATATATATGATGCCAAATACAAAGAATCATAGGTATAATTAACTTCTACTTTTAATTTGTGTCCAATAGTAGGAGGAACTTAAATAGGACTAATTAGTTTTAGCTTTTCCAAAAGTAGAATAAAATCTTCACTTATTGTAAAAGTTGGAATGATTGATTATTTTTATTTTTAAAAAAAAGTGGAATAAAATATTTGGTTGGGATATGCGTGGGGAGAGATGATATTTCAGAAATCAAGAATCTTTATTTTGAACATATTTTATTCAATTTTAAGTCTCTCATGTTGCAAGAAGGAGATGTTTAATTTTTGACAACGTAGTTAGAAACCATGAAATGCATGGAAAACTTATTTGATCTGCGAGTGTACATTAAATAATTACTGCTGATTGGAGTGAAATACTGTCGTAACTTCGAAATTGGACGCCAAGAACACGACCAATACCACAAAGGAGGTGAAAATATTTGACCTAACAAATTTTGCGATGTTTCCTTAGGGAATGGGCCTCTCGTAGTATTTTTTTTTCTCTTTCCTGAGTGTGAATAGCTTTGGTTATTTTTTAGGTCACAGCTAACCCTAATTCGGAAACTTCTATTCCTGTGGAACTCGCTTTATTACAAACGGAATTTGCTCGTAAACTTTCGCCGGAAAGAAATTAAAGTTTGTCGCCGAATCACCGATCTTCATCAATTGGTGCAGACGATACTATGACTAAGCATGTTCGCTCACATTTGATGAAGCATTCATATCTCGTAACAGAAACAGAATCGGATTCAACTCGGCCCTAAACCCGACAAACAAAAGATTATATGCAAGTATGACGGTAGATTTTTCGTATAAATACTTGCGTACCAGGTGCATGGATGCATGCATGGCATTCATTCATCACCTATGGTCATATATATCCATAATTTTAGGGCATATCTATGAGAGCCGTACCTTTAAGGTTAGTCGGTTTCTAAGGATAATACATCGGCTCTTCTTCAACCGGAAGTCCTCGCCTTCTCCGACGAGTTCCTGAATATGATTAAAAAACGAACTATCTTTTAATGGTATTCATTCTGCGACGCCTCTTCTGCCAGTTCCGGCTTCTGCAAATTTAAACAGAAGGGCATTTAGTTAGCTGAACTTTAACCGTACTGTAAGAAACTAGGTTTCTCTTCTTATCTCACGGTTCATCCATATTCTTTCAGGTTTACTGGTAGACTCAAAAACTCCGCCAATTCAGTAAAAGCAAGTTCGCTTACTTCATTCATCATATGTTTTTAATACTAAAACACCATCTGGGTGTTTTCTCGAGCTCTCGCAATACCGCAGAATTGATCACGAGCCAATCTTATTCCAAATCTAAGATATATTGGCTAATCAACCTATCCATCGGGACGAAAACTGATCTTATAACTAATTTTATGCATCCTGATCAATGTTTCTAATGCTGATGAATCGACATCTTTGGTTCGAGAGCGTACTTATACAAATAGTTCGAAAGATGAGTTCAAAGCACGCATTAATCGACTAGCTAGTTTGAACTTTCTCGTGATTCAAGCTAGCTTTGGAACTTGATTTGTATCAGCAGATCACTTTATTCTAAAGTATATAAAATTTGAACCATTAGAACTCAATTAAAATTGGACCATGTTATCAAACAATTGGTTGAACCTGAGACCTAGTTTAGGCTGGATGTAGTTTGAGTTATCCCTCATGAATTAAGGGGAAAGAATTAACGTTGGGTCATTGTTTGCATATGGAGTAAGGAATAGGGTTTCTATATAAACAAGGTTTTGGAGATTTTGAAATCGATGTGATAAAATGTATATGCTGAATAGAGAATGTTGATGGAGTTGATGTGTAGACAAATATAGGTTAACATATATATTGGTCGTGTTTGGTTGAGCTATACTTATAAACAAGTTGATTTATTTTCGAAAGAAATGCCGACCAGCTTCTACTAGCATTTCCCCAAGAATACCCCTACTCTTAAAATAAACTTCTTTTTAACACCTAAATCTGCTTACCATTATGAATAAATCCGTTTATGAACTCTGTCTATTAGAATTATGGGTTCCTATCATAAAACCAATTGATACTATGTAGGAGTAGCACATAATCTTATATATAGAGTTATATGACTGTCAACCACCAATGTGTGACTCTAACACGCCCCTCACGTGCATCGGTATGAATCATCGCGCAAACGTGGACAGAAGGGGGTAACGAGTCAACCTTGGGCTCTGATACCATATTAGAATCATGAGCTCCTATCATAAAATCAATTGGTACTATGTAGGAGTAGCCCATAATCTTATATATAGAGTTATATGACTGTCAACCACCAATGTGGGACTCTAACACTGTCAAACACAGTCGTACAAAAACAATGACAAGCTTCATACTTTATGGTGGTGTAGCCAAAATCAATGCATGGTAGAAAATCCATCATTAAATTTGTAGAAGAGTTGTTACATACCTTGATCTCAGAAATAGGATTGAGGAGCTGCTGGTTCTCCTCTTTCATTTTGTTGTATCTTTCCATCACACATTTCATACTGCTCATGTACAGGGTTCACCCAGATTAACAAGAAAAAAGGGCAGAAAAATATGAGTCCTGAATTAATTCCTGACAATTGCAATGAACCAAACAACCAAAGATTATGTACAAGATCGGTCATGGAAGTATATATAATCCGAATTGTAGGCCTCAACTTTCTTACAAAACAAAGTGTCCACTATTTCTCAGCTTAGATTAATCGGGACAAAACAAACAAACCTAGCCCTTCTTTTGGAACAATAAACAGTTCGGTGGGGAAAGCAAAGCTTTTTATGCAACTAAAACTGAAAGACAAACTAGTGATGGCTTAAAACTAGTTCTCAAAGTATTAATTGTATAGGTGGTAAAAAAGGAGTGGATGAACATAAGTTTGAGAATTGAAAAGTGAGGGTTGAATGAATATGAAAAAGGAAAGTATGTACGCACCCTACTTCGAATAAACCAATACTCAAAGTGTGCAATTTGATCTGAGATAGATGAATACCAAACAATCACTTTACGTGTGAAGTGATTTATATGTTTGGTCATGTTATATATAACAAATACCATTGATCTCCACTAACTTGTTCCTAATTTTGAAACAGAAATTTCTAATTTGGGAGCTGGATCTACTTATTCCTAGCTTGCAAATAAACAAGCACAAATCAAGAAAAGTCAAATGGCTTCATGAGGGAAAGAAACATGAGATTGGAACTTGTGTATTTCTGATTTTTTGTACTCAAAATATCATTTCCCAGATGAACTGAAGAGTATTCAGCCACTCAAAAAAACCTGTGAATCCATCTGTAACTTTCTTTAATTCAGTGCCCTGACCTAATAGTTAGATATGATCAAGACATCCTGCAAAAACATCAATTTTCTCACATAATAATAACCACTATGTCTGCTAGAAAGTGCAAAAACATATTAAAATTACACAACTCAACAAGCAATCAAGAAAAATAATAATTCAAATAATTAAGGAAGATAAGAACTAATTAATCTAGCCACAAGACACACATATATTACTTCCTATGTTCCAGTTAAACCTGCACATATTCTTTTTTCACTAAAAATACTCAAACTTTGACCATGTATTTATATACTATATAAGCATCCATAATATTATATGTGATATAGTTAGATTCGTTTACATATAGATCATATATATCAACAATCAAACATGTTCGTTGGAGTAAAGGGCGGATCCAAAAAAATTATTTGGTGGGGCAAATATAATATTAAGCAAAGATAGTGTCGAAATTTGAAAGGATTTTAAATTTTTGAGGAATAAGAGTTGATAATATGGTAAGTTCAAAATTAAAATTAAGCTAGCACGATGATCAAAACCTTTATTTTAAGTAAAAAAAATATTTTAAAAAATATTTTTTAAAGAAAATGGCAAGTCAACTGCCCTGGGTTGCTCAGGGCTGCCTCCACCTCTAATTGGAGTTCATGAAAAAAATATTGTATAGAGTACTTAATTGAAGAGAATCCAAAAAAAAAACCCTAAAACACAAAGATAAAAAGTTACCTGGAACTGGCATATTCATGGAGCTTTGATGTGCCTGAGAAGATAATCACCCCAACTTCAGCATCACAAAGTATAGCTAGCTCCTTAGCCTTCTTCAACAACCCATTTCTCCTCTTTGAAAACGTCACTTGCCTGCTCGTCGAGTTGTCGATTCGACGGATCACAATCTTTCCTCTCCCCATCTCACAACCAGACCAGTTTCTTCTTACTTTATCGGTAATCTTTCGAAACCACCGCAAAATTTATAAACCAAGTACTTTCTATATGTATAAACTGTAAAGGATCCAGTCAAAAATTAAAGACAAACCACAAATAGAAAGCTTCCAAACTTAGCAATAACGAATCAAAATCCAGATAAAACAACAAAAAACCAATTTGTGAGTTTGGGAAAAAAAACAGAAATGATGGAAACTTGAGGAGGGTTTAACTTTAACCTAATTAAGTCGCGCAATTATTGGTCCTAAGTTGGCACCAACCTTGACAAACCAAGACTTTAATACTGAGCACTGACGAGGGGGGTGGGGTTTTGCTACGCTGCTCTGCGGAGTAGGGTAACTTCTTGTTCTGGGGTTGACCGTCGGAGCCTGAGATCTGGGGAGCAATCGGAGGATGACAAGTGGCGGAGGTCTAGGGTGGTTCCGTAGGCGAGCGGGTGGAAGAATATGGGCTCCTCCTTCTCCTCGGAGTTTCAGAATGATTTGTGATTGGATGGAGGCGATGGTAGAACTGTTGAAACAAGTGCGACGTATGGATGATTGACGCGTGGCGATCCAGCTGGGGATCTCCTTCACTTTATACTCCCTCCAATTTTTTTAACATTGACTTACTTTCTCATAGTTTTTTAATATTGGTTTTTGACAAATTCTTGGATGTTTTAATCCACATAATTTACTTTTTACTCTTTCAATGCATTCTCAACCATTAATTCTCTCTTTCTAAATCCATGTGTCAAAAGAAAGTGAGTCAATGTTAACGAACCTGAGGGAGTATTAACGTATCCCCATCTTTCACCTCATTAAATTTTATACTCCCTATGTATGTCTTACTTTCTCTTTTTACATTATTCATTCATGATTTTATAATTTTAAAAACTATAATTATGTATAAAAATAAATTATAAAAAATATATTTTTTTAAAAATATGTGTTAAGATAAATGTAGTGATATATCACACAATAATTTTTATATGTATATGTGTATAATTTTTTACAATTCAAACAACATCAATTTTATTGATGAATAGTGAAATAAGATACAATTAGAGGGACAGAGGGAGTAGATTCATTTTCACGGTTATCAAGAAGCATGTTTGCATGTTAATATGTTTAGTTGCACATAAAAAAAAGCAGATAAAATCTTGCTATTTAGAAGCTACTTATTACGGCGAATCCAATAATATCATATACGATAATATTGTTGCTTATATATCTGTTCAAATGTGCGATTAAACTTTGGTAGGGAATAGTCATGCCAAATAGTAAAGTGTGCAGTTTCACCTATGACATAGAAAGTATTGATTTTCTACTGAAATGAAATAAACCGTATTAAATTGAATTGAAATTAAACATAGTTTAAAATAGGAAAATAGAATAAAATTAACCTAAATAACATCAAGTTGAAATTCTATTGAATTGAAATTAAATATATGGTGAAAAACATGAATAATAAACCAAAATTAAGCTACTTAATAACATTAAGTTAAAGTTTTGTTGAAATAAATTGAACTGAAATACATATAATTAGTTAAAATATCACAGCTATTTGTTTATTTTGTAAAAATATATGGTAAACAGCCATTAACTGTACTATACTTACTAAAATCTGTAATATGAAAGTTCTTAAAAGTTTTATATGGGTCATTTTAAAAGTTTTTCTTTGACTTTTTAAACTAGCATGTTACCCTACTAATATGAAACCATGTTTATAGTTTAGTATGTGTTCTAACCTATTATAACCATGTATGAGTTGTGAAGTAAGTTATAGTATGTAGGATTATGGGATATATCCACCTCCAGCAGACTATAACTAATGTAACACTTTGAAAGTGTTGGTTTAACTGCTAATAATACTATATTGAACTTATTGCAACATTTTTACAAATAATACCTTAGGTGCTATTGCATTAGATCTAATGCAACACTTTTCAAGATATAGGTAATGCTTTTCAAATATTAAAGTAATACTTTAAAAGGTATTGTAACATTTAATAAGTGTTGCAAGAAATATGTTATGATCTCAGAATTATTATTATTTTTAAAAGAAGAGGATGAGAAAAATTGATGACGATCCCTTCATGTATAGAATTTTATTTTATTTTTCAACACAAAGAAAAGGAGACTAGCTATAAGTAGCAGCCCTAACCAAAAGAGATCAACCACAAATTGACACCAATGCTAGGCCATTACAATGTAGGGATTCTTCACATGCATTTAAAGTGTTGCTTGGGGATAGAGAATTCAATCACATTCGATCGACCTAAGATATGTTCATGTTGTCTTTTTCTGTATTTGGTAATTCTTTTTCTTTTTTGAAATGCTAATTTACTAATAATAACTCACCATTTTCATACGTTAAAATAAAGTATTGTTACTTTAATCACTCTATTTCTTTCTTTTTATTATTCATTTCAAAGAAAACATTCCCTTTTACTCATGGTGCTCTCATTTTTTATATAAATATATATGACTCATAGTGCTTCTTTATGAAGGAAATGTTGGAAAATAAGGTTGAATTCGTCAACTTTGGGCTCAGTTTTGAGTAGGATTCGAAATGAGTTGAGTCCGGTGGATGACATTTTTGGATTCTACGTTGTGAGTACTATAAAATCGGTTACTCGAACACTCAAAACGGATCAA
>JAULKK010000008.1:3880964-3899748 GCA_032355705.1 Rubia peregrina
ATTTGTTGCGATAACATTTGTTTTGGTCAAAAATGGCAATTTCAGTTGATAGGATTTGTAGGAATTGTATTACTGGCTTGAAGGCAAAGTCATAGACTAAGCCTCGCTTTTTGTATACTCCTTTACATGTTCCTACACATCCTTGGGTTGATATTTCCATGAATTTTATTCTTGGATTACCACGATCCCAATCAGGTAATGATTATATCTTTGTGGTTGTTGATCGATTTTCGAAGATGGCACATTTTATTCCTTATAGGAAGATGGATGACGCAAAACATGTCGCGGATTTATTTTTAAAAGAAGTGGTAAGATTATATTGAATCTCTACATCTATAGTATCAGATAGGGATGTCAAATTTTTGTCCTACTTTTGGAATACCTTGTGGCGCAAGTTAGGGATGAAATTTCTGTTCTCTACGACAAGTCATCCGCAGACTGATAGATAGACAGAGATCACCAATCGC
This sequence comes from Rubia peregrina, assembly GCA_032355705.1. NCBI lineage: Eukaryota > Viridiplantae > Streptophyta > Magnoliopsida > Gentianales > Rubiaceae > Rubia > Rubia peregrina. The sequence continues at coordinate 3,881,432 of JAULKK010000008.1, forward strand.
ACATTAGGGGCTCTTATGCATGCCCTTGTTTGAACAAATTTAAAGAATTGGGAAGCGTGCATTCATATTGGAAAGTTTGCTTATAATCACACTATTCATTCTACTATTTCTTTACCTCCATCTGAGACTGTATGTGGATTTTTACCAAATACACCTCTTTATTTAATTCCTTTGAATTTAAAACAGGTGAGGAATTTGGATGGAGAAAATAAGACTGATTTTGTGAAGCGATTGCATGAGAAGGTGCGATTGAAGATTGAAAGGGAAAATGCTCATAATGCTAACAGAGCTAACCAGGGGCACCGACTTATGAGATTTCAGGAGAGCGACTAGGTTTGGTTGTATTTGTGGAAGGAGAGGTTTCCAAATGCTCGGAAATCTAAACTAAGTCTGCGCGGTGATGGTCTTTTTAAAGTGATGAAGCGTGTGAATGATAATGCTTACAAGATTGATCTTCCATGCGATTATCGTGTTAATACTAACTTTAATGTTGCTGATTTATCTCCATTTTTCTTTGAAGATGATTTAGTTTCAAGGTAAAAACCTTTCGACCATGGAGGGAATGATGGAGATGCCAAGACGACTACCACTATAAAAGAAGACATTCCACAACTTGATCAAACATTCAAAGGTTTATGTTTGGGATCCTCTAAGTGACATGGTCGGACCAATGATAAGGTCAATAACGAAGCTTAGAGATGCAGCATTGAATGCTTTGATTGAGTAACTTCGTGATGAAGAACTCAAGACTAAATCGGCTAAGGCTTGGATTAATTATTCAAGCTCGCCGATTAACTAAAGACATCATGAAGGAAAATATGCTCTTTTTCCCACCAGGTTTTTAACGAGGTAGTGTGATCTTTATAAACTATTGTAACGTTATTTTATTTCAGTCCATAGCTCACCCATGTGGGCTTCTGAAGAGCTATTATTTTTGACCCAGTCCATCAGCTTTTTGAAAATATGGAGTTTTATTCTGATTAGAATTATATTTGGTAAGACTAGAAACCATAATATTCATCAAGGTTACTTGGAGAAGAATGCAAGTGGAATACCTTTTATTTTTAGGAGATTTAGTTAGATATGGTTTTAGCCTCTTAAATTTCCCATAAGTTGATTCAGTTTCCAATTGTAATTAGGGTTTATGGCCAAAATCTACCCTATAAATAAAGGGGGTTGACTGGTTTTATACACACTTTTATCAATCATAAATTTACAATTTTTGAGTTATACTCATTGTTTGCGAGCGTCTTCATTTTTGCTTAATCATGTGGGTTAATTAAGTATCAATACCTTTGATTTGTGAACTAACCCTGCGAGCTGGTTAGCTTCATAAATCTCGAGTTGTTCAAGATCCCGAGGGCTAGTTTTTATTAATTTGTGCTACTATACTAGGGTTTGCAAAATCCTTCGTTTAGTCAAAGATTTAAAATTCTGCAATCCAAAGTCTTCGCAAGGAGATTCATACCACGCGGTCTCCTGACAGGCGCTGGTCCTCAAGTTATGGACAATAATTGTATTTTTCAACATATATACTACATTTGTTAAAATAAACACTTAACTTTTAAATTTAAATTAATTATTTTTTGGTTTTACATTGCATCTTTTATATAATATTTCTTATACTTTCACATTTAAACACAACTTGTTACATGTTTTAACTTATAAACCCATCAAAGTCTACCATTGGATGAGGAGTTGGAAAATACCTACACTTCATGGTATCCAATCGAGGGATATAAATCAATCTAGAAAAGGTCGATGTCATCTTCAATATGTAGCCCCTGAGATCCTCTAAAGATATCCAACTCCTCACGGGTTTCTTATCCGTCTTAAGCCGTTTCTTATCAAAAATCCCCAAAAAATATCTCCCCTTCTTCTAGATACTAAAGAAAGCAAAGAATATTGAATGGATAGAAGAGCGCGAGTACTATTTTCAATGGCTTAAAGAGAATCTTCAATATTAGTAGACACTTGTGATGTCTAAAAAAGGAGAGGTACTTTACTTGTACATCACTGCCCAAAAGCCATTAGCACGGTGCTGATGGAGGAAAAAGATTGTTATAAACACCCCATCTACTTTGTTAGTAGAGCATTGCATAGCTCTCAAACACACAACATAATCTTGGAAATATTGATCATGTCAATAACGCATGCATCTCAGTGTTTACGACCATATTTTCAAGCCCACACAATAGTATTATTCACCAACCATCCAATATGACTGGTTCTCCTTAAACCTGAGACATTAAGTTAAATGATGAAATTGGCAGTTGAGCTAGGAGAGTAATACATCCAGTACAGCCCTAGAACGGCTATTGAAATTCCAATAGATGGTTGATTTCATTCTGTGAAATGACGGAGGATCTACCAGAAAAGCAGTCTGCTAAAGACAATAGAAAATGGTAATTGTATGTGAATGGATCATCTCACGCAGACTGAAGTGGATTAGGTGTTCTCTTGAGTAGCCCAAACTATTAAATATTTTCCATACGCCTTACTTTTAACTTTCAAACCACTAATAGCGAAGTGGAATAAGGGGTTTTGATTATAGGCTTGTGATTGGGAAAAATATTGGTCGTACAACACCTAGAGATATTCACTGACTCGCAGATAATGGATAGACAAGTCAAGGGGGAGTATGAGGTTGGGGAAAGGAATATTCAGAGATATTTGGAATTGGTTCAACCAAAGTTGAGAAATTTCAAAATCTAAACTTTAACACAAATTCCAAGGGAGTGGAATCAGAAAAAATATGCTTTAAGCAAGTTGGCATCAACAGACCTAAGCCTGAAGTTCCTTAAGCAACTGCCAATGGAAATATTCAAGTGTTGTAGTTACAAAGAAGACCCCGCAATGGCCATAAAAAATCAGAGAACTAGATGGCATAAATCATAAGATATCTAGGGGATTACATATTACTCGAAGATAGGGTGAAGGTGAGAAAGATTCAATTTAAAGTACTGAGATACACAATACATAACGATACCTTATAAAGGGATATATGATGCCTCTCCTGAGATGTTTGACACCAAAAAAATCAAATTACCTCATCCAAGGAGTGAATCAAGGGAAGGGGTCCGCAGAGCGCACTAGGGAGCTAGGTCAATCACCAAGAAATTACTAAGGGGTGAGTAGTACAGGAAACTAGTGCTCAAAGAATCCTTTGAATTAATCCAAACCTGCGAGCCTTGTCAGAAGCACACTCATGCGACTTGCATTCCCTATGAAAACATGGCCTTAAGATCCACAGATCTTGGTCATTAGAGAAATAAGGGATAAATCTTGTATGAACATTCCTAGAAGTAGTGGGGGAGCCAAATATGTAATCATATAAATGACTACTTCACCAATTGGGTAGAAGCCGATGCATTGACCAACTTAAAATGTATGAGCTGCATCGGCATTTGTTATAAAAATATAATGTGGAGGCATGTGAAACCTATAACTTTTATCACATATAAGAGGAGGTAATTCTTTCACAGCCCCTTTTAAAAATGGTGCGAAGACTTCAATATTCAGTAGGAATTCACTTTGGTGTAGGTTGAAAGAAACTGGATAAACGAGTTACCCAATGTGCTATGGTAGCATTGAATGAAAAAGAAGGTAGCCAATGAAGAAACCTCATTCAGCCTAGCTTATGGAATGGAAACATTCATACCTGCTGAGATATGGTTACCTAACTTTCGCACAAAATGAACAAATGAAAGCGAAATGATGAAGAAGTCCTCACCGACCTAGATCTGGTGGAGAAAAAGAGAGAAATGCCCCGACTAGACCAGGATCATGTGAAGGCCAACATTAAAAAACACCACCATTAAAGGTTATGAAAATCACGGTTTCGTTCAAGGCTAGTTGTTTGTAAGAAGAAATGAGAAGATGGTAGAAAGATGAAAAATTGGCACCCAAATGGGAATATCCCTATAAAATTGTTAAGGCGGACGTTGGAGAAAGTGACGTGCTTGAGGACATAATGAAGAATCAGATTACCAGAAGATGGAACGTCGCCAATCTCCGAAGATACTCGTTGAAAAATATTACGATGGATCCTCCATATAAGGTACCTTACACTTCATCCAGGGTGTAGTTTCTAACCAACAAAAAGTTATAGGCTGGGTGTACTTTTTTTGTTATTGTAATTTGATCCCCTTTGAGTCGTTAACTCCAAAAAGAACAATAGGGCCATAAATTCTCCAATAATAGTGTGATCTAATTCAAAAATGTTGTATTTGAATATTCGATCAAAGATATTCCTTAATCTGATTGACATCTTTCTCTCATGTAAATTGCCTAACTAATGAAGCTTAGCTCTCATTGATATCGCTTAAGTGATGAGGATTGGCTCTCACATAAACTGACTAATTGTTAAGGATGGGATGTCATGTAAATCGCCTAGCTGATGAGGATCAGCTCTCACATAAATATCCTAAACGATGAGGAACAACTCTCATATAAATCATCGAAATGTTGAGGATCGACTCTCACATAAATTGGCTAACTGTTGAGGATCTGCTCTTAGGTAAATCGCCTAACAGTTGATCGAGGATCGGCTCTCACGTAAATCCCTTAACTGTTAACAATTAACTCTCACGTAAATCACTTAACGGTTGAGGATTGGTTCTCACATATATCCTAATTATTGAGGATTGGCTCTCCCGTAAATTTCCTAACAGTTGAGGATCAGCTCTCATGTATATTTCCTAATGATTGAGGATAGTCTCTTGCGTAAATTTCCTAACCATTGAGATTGACTATCACGAGAAGAAGATCCAAACTACAAAGGATTGATTTTTAATTTATGCAAGAATGATGGCCAAGTGTAAAGTATTTTAAAATTATAAACAAAAAAGGAATTCATTCATTAAGGATCCTCAAGTTTACAATAGCTATAGGTTAAAGCCAAGACTACTCTATTACAATAATTAGTATTGAGGCCACTTAACTATTAAAAGTAGGACTAGCTACTCACTCTATCCCAGCAAAATCTGCGCATAATCTTTTTTCCAGTCAAAGTAGTCAAACCTATACCAGATATTTGAATACATGTATGAACAATGATTTTATCGTATAAGATATGGTTAGATTCGTCGTACGATGTAATTTCCAAATATCAAATTTTTATGTGTCATTATTGTCCATAGCTACACATATTTACAGTCAAACATGTTTATTGGAGACCGTGAAAAAGATTCAGTGCGAGTATGGCTGGGACAGAGGGAGTACTAAAGATGTTGCAGGGAAGAACTAACAAGATTACACCTTTTTCACATGTTTGTTCTGATCCCACACAGATGGAAATACCACATGGATCCAACCTTCTCGCTTAGGTAAGGGGAGTAACCCAAGATCTAAGGGAGGATGAGGCTAAAAGAATGCTGGTTCTCTGCTCCTACTTCACCATCTTGTTCAGATTTCCATGGATGGATACATAATCTATTGTAACATACATCTAAAATCACGGGACACTCTTTTCCATTCTCGCTCCATATAGGAGAGAACCTATAGACAAACCATGAGGACTGCAAAGTTAGGGGGAATTGATCATCCAACCCTTTCTCTCTACCAACACTGGAAACCCACCACAACCAAATCTCAAGAGGTTTCACCCTGATGTTTCATGTTCTGAGAATTTTAATTCTCTGATAAAAAACAGGGAATAAGAAAATTTAGTATCAGAAAGGAAAACAATGATGAGAAAATAGGAGGGAAAATTCAGCATATCAATTTGAGAAGCATCACTTGGAATCATAGTCAGCAACATTTCTGATGAAGGAATCAATAATTCAGGGGGATAAAAACCCTCATTACCTACGATATACCCATTTTTGTCTCCATACGTATCATTTTTTTCATCAAGAATATTACCATAATTCTAATATGAGTCTGGGTGCTTCCACAAGAAAATGAGAACATAAAGAAAAAAAGAGCGAGGCCCGTCCAAATAGGCTCTTCTTAAAAAATATATGAGGTATGTGAAGAAAGAAATCTTAGGGGCACTTGTTTAATAGCAGCCCGAGGAAACCAAATTGATGCCTTGATAAACAGAGTCATGAATAATTGCTTTGGAAAGCAGGCAAATTGGGGCATCCATAGCTCAGAGACATTTCACTTCCTCAAAACAGTTGACGCGTTTGGTTGAATTAATGAGCCATCATGGTGAAAATTAAAGTTCATTTAACTGACCCAAAAAATCAAGTTGGAGAGAACACGTGGTCTTCTTCTAAGCTCACACCTTTGGCTCTCTCGATGGATATTTGTGAGGGTCGAAATTGAAACTCCCATTTAGTTCGAATGTCTGACCACTACTACCTTTTTGGGCCTAAGGATATATCGCACTTTCAGCTAGGCTAAATCCCAGCCATCCTATGAAGATCTCCTGTCATTAATATATTTTGTACGAGATGTTACTCATCAATTATGATACATCAAATATATGTAAAATCTATTATGGTAAGACAATTATTCCTACTGTAAAAGTATGTATTCATTCTAGTGTGATTAGATCATCTTTATTTGATCAACCCCTACAAATACTAAGGTATTCCTTCTTTTCATTCGATTCTCAACACTCAAATTAAAAACCATTGATATAACTTTACTGTCAGAGCTTCTTCCGTCGACGCTCCCGGAGAGTTTGTTTTACAGGAGCAACATCATGAAGTAATGTTCGACTATTATGATCACAATTCAACACACATGAGGAAATATTGAGTTCATATTTATCCTCATAAATTTAAAATTCTTTGATAGTATGTCAATAATGAGGAATTTATTATATGCAAGATAATAAAGGATGATGGTGTGGTATGAACTCCTTGAATAACAAAGGCGAACCTTGTCGGCGTTGAGTGTTGGGATGCTTCTTCCTATAAAATTCTCCTTTATGGGATCCGTGGGTAAAGATCCACTAATAATGTCAGTATTTAGGAACTATGGATACAATTCTAATTTTCTTTTTGTTCCTCCCTAGGGTTCTTTCGTCCCTCTAATATTTATAGCTTTTTCTTCCCGTATTCTATGTGGTATTTACCCATGTGATGATTTTCCATCAAGCATATCAAGGTGAATATGGTGGCCACGACTCTTAGATCATGATTAACATGATGGTTTTATGCGGTTGTAGCCTGATGTGTGTTTTATGCGTTCATAGGTTGGGTGGAGCTGCGAGGTTCTGCCCTCAGTTCGTTGGCATGGGCACCTGCTCGTGCTTTGTGTAGCTTCGTGGGTTGCACTTATAACTTGACTATATCATAAACCTCCCTAACCGCAGAGGGTTGAGGGTTCAATTTGGTATAAGTCACCGGTTGAAGGTAAAGTGATGTTTAAGCAGTTGCGTGACACCGGTCTAGGGTGAACTTCTTGTTCATTTAATTTGTGTGTGTTGAGTGGTGTGAGACCCTTTGCGGGTGAACATGTATGTTGTGTTGGTTCACCTGTACTTTGTATGGTGAGTGTACTCATTATCAGGGCATTATAACCCAGATGTTTTATTTTCTTGAAACTCGTTTGTTTGGTGACTTTTAGGTTTCTGTGTGTGTCCTGGCATTAGTAACAACGGCCTTATTTGCATGTATTGGTAAGTGCATCTATAGATATGCCTCTATATAAATGGGTTGGGGCTTTGAACGTGAATTATCTTTTCTTTCATTTGTGTTGGAACAATTGGTTTTGGACTATGGTGCTATCTTGCTCTTTATTTATGGTGGTCCCTCATTTCTTGTGTCTTATTCCCTACCCTTAGGTATGTGGGGTGTTTTTCTGGGGTTTCTTCTAGAGATGTGTTTGTTACGCGTGTTCCGACGACTGGTAGGGTTTTGATCCATTCATTTGTTAATGCATTTTTTCCAGATATAAGCCTTTTATATATTTTATTTTATGGGCCTATCACTTCCCATCGGAGTAAGGTAGGATCCAAGGCTGAGAGTGAGACTTCTCTTGGCCCACCTCTTAAAGTTGCATTGGTGGTGGTGACCATACCCACTAATACTTTGTCCACCTCTGGGCATTCATCTCCAAGCTTAGATGGTGATTGTAAACAAGGATTTCCCTTAATCGGCATTGATAGATCTCATATCTGCGTATTTGAGGGGTGTACAATGTCCATGAAGGAAAAAATTGACTATTTGATGTGCTAAGGAGGAGGGTACGATTGCTATCTCCATGCATGGTGACCAGCTAGTGCCCTTGCTATATTCCTTGGCACACTAATGTTTTTTTTGTTGTGTTGATGAGTGAATGATTGTGTCGTGGTACTGTGTGTTGTAATTCTCTAGATGTTTGTAGGTTTTAGGCAATTTGTTCTCTTTGGGGTATCGCTTGTGGGAGCTTGAACCTACAGTTAGGGGGACCGATTATCTTAATGCTGAGCTTGGGGGGCTTATGATGGCCTCAATTTGTCTAAGGAGGAGGGGCAGTGGCAACGAGAGGAGATTGCATGCTTGAAGGTGCAGGCTTTAATGCTCCTGGGTATGCGAGGTCATTGGCTCACCAAGTTATGAAGAGTCAAGGTTTCTTTAACTTTGTTGGCGAGTTTGCAAATGTTTTCTGCAGTAATGGGATATATCTTGGGTGCAAGCGAGTGCGATATTCTAATCTAGGCCTTGTGTGAGCGGGTACACAATCTTCCTCTTTTTTGGGGTGACCTCTCCGCCAGCCTCGAGCTTTTAGGGTAGAGTGGTGTGTTCTTGGTGTTAGAACATTTGTTGGCTCCAGGTCTAGAGAGGGTCATTCTTAGTCCCATGGAGTTGGTAATTTGGTGAAGGTTATCTAAAGCTTCTTGATGACTTGAGGGAGTTTTCGAGGTATGTGGGGTTGCTCTATTTGGCACCCCATTGGGAGGAGTGAGTTGTAGAGCAGATAGGTCCGTGGAGGATGCGATGGTCCGGTGCTTGGACTTAGCTTCATCCTTGGATAAGATGAGACATGTATATGAATCGTGTATCAGTAAGCTAGAGAATGATTACCATGAGTTAAGTTATGTTTGTTTTCAGCAACGAGACAAGCTGTTGAGGCTATTTTGGTAGAAAGAGAGCTAGAGGCATGTTCCGAAGTCTACTATTTTCGTGTTCCAACTTAAGGGTAAAATATTGGATACGATTATGGCCTATGTGGAGAAGGTGTATAGGAAGTTAGATGCTATAAAGAGAGAACTGTTGACTACTAAAACTTCAACTTTTGAGTGGCAATCTAAGTTTGATTCTTAAGTAGAACAAAATGTGGGTTTAGAAGAGGCCAATAAACAACTCGTAGAGGAGAATCAAAGTTTGACAGTGGTTAATCGTGAAGATAGTCACATTGTTGAAATTTCTTCTTGATCATTGGAGCCTTCTTGATCATTGGAGGTGCATAGTTAGCATGGATCTTCCGTTGGGATGACAGGCGCCCTTGTGGTCCCTGGTTTCTTAGATATCCATCCAAAGATATAGATGTACTTTAAGAAGTTTAAGGGTGGTAATGCCGCTTTTTTGCCAATCTATGGATTGTTATCAAAAGAATTTAGAGCTGATGAGTTATTAGCTTGTTCCGAGAAGTATAGTCTAATAAAGGGTTTCAAGGTCTATTATCAACACCAACTGGCTCGGATGCGTTGCTTAGGCCAGAGTTGTCATCTCACTTATAATAATATGGACTATTTTCTTGCATTTGTATTAGAAGCTGAAGGGAGGTAGTGGCGGCCGGGCCGGTGCGGCCGACCCGGTAAACTTTGGTTAACTAAGATACTCTTCATGTCTTTGTCTACCCTAGCTCATTAAAATTAAAAGGATTATGCCCATGAAGGTAATTCCCCCGCCCCAAAGATACATATGTAGTTCAGCCCCTCTCAAATTTTATCCTAGTTTCGCCACTATAGGTGGTATTTGTGTTGCTATATTTTTGGGTCGGCCTTATTTTCTTGTATTTTTGTATGGGTTTCTCCTATAGTTGTATCTATCTTTGATGGTTTTCAACTTTATTTTTGTAAGGTAGGGATGTACCTTTTTTTGTGAAGGTGCAAGTGATTTTCTTGCTTAAGTCACGAGGTGATGATGTACCCTTATTTGGCAAAGCCACAGATGATTTTCCTGCTTAAGTCATGAGGTGGGGATGTGCCCTTATTTTGTGAAGTCGCAGGTGATTTTCTTACTCACGTCGCAGGTGATTTTCTTACTCACGCAGGTGACCGTTGACTTGAGGGTTGACCAAATCAAAACCAGCTATGGCCGGTTTGGGTATCATTCTGGAACATAAATGTAAATCCGGGTACCATAATGACACATTTTTAAAATTTGGGTATCAAACTGTGAATTTCAATTAAAGGTGGGTACCATTTTGGACAATTGCTCTTTATGAATATTATCTAATAATCCAAAATCAAAAGAAGAATACTCTGTACCACACCAGAACCAAAGCATATGGATCCAGATGCTTAACAATCCTCAATCCTCAATCCATTTATACTAGAACCAAATCAAATGGCTCCAGATGCTTGAACGCTTCTTTTCCACCATTGTTGCTGCTGACCCGACGGCGTATCCAGCCACCCCAAGCTCCTCCACGCCACCAAGCCACTCGAACCACCACCCGACGCCACATCTATCCACCCCAACCTCCACCACAGCGTCGACGCCGCCTCCATCCACTCCCAACCTCCACCATGGCGTCGATGCCACCTTCAGCCACTCCTAACCTCCTCCACGGCGTCGGCGCTGCCTCCAGCCACCCTCACGACATCGCGAGCAAGTAAATACAGCTACTACCATGGTGTCTATTCCAACCTTCAGCCACCCCCACAACATCGACTCCAGCCTTCAATAACCCCCACGACGTCGACTCCATCCACCCAACCACCACTCAGCGCTACCTCTTTCCACCCCAACGGTGTCACAAACAAGGCAGTTAGGGTTTTTATTTTGGGGGAAACAGAATAAGGCAATTGAACGAGTTAGGGTTCGCCGCCATATAGAAGCGATTGAACGGCGTCGCTGTTGGAAGTAAGTTCGCCGAAAATTTACTGAAGAAGAAGAAGAAACAAGCTGCGAGTAGAGAAGAAGAAGAAGAGAGAAGGAAGAAGGAAGAGAGGAAGAGGAAGAAGACTCTGCTTGGTAGAGCTGTGCTTATAAGCAAAGCTGACTTATTTTGAAAGCAGAGGAGACCAACTTCTGCTTTTCATCCAAAAATAGTTTCTGCTTTCAAAAAAAGCTGTTTTTTTACCCTTTACCAAACACCAAAAGTGCTTTGCTTATAAGCACAGCAGCTAAAAAAGCTCTGCCAAACAGAGCCGAAGACGATCAGGGTTATTAGGGTATAACAGTAAATTCATTATGTTTTTTCTTTTTTCTTAGAGGGGTAAAATAATCTTTTCATAAAATTCTGGCTTGAATTTGTCAGAATGAGTAAAATTGCACTAACATAAACTATCTAATGCTATATTGACACTTTCAGTTATCAAAAGGTTATATTGACACTTATGTGAAATGAGAAAGGTTATATAAGCACTTTTCTCGTTTCATTTTCTACAAATTGAAGGTTTCTTTTATATTTTACTTTATAACCTTGCTATATATTAATTCTTCAAAGATTATAAATATAAGTATATTTCTTTCATTATTTAATAATTCTAGCTAAAATGATTAGCTCCTTTTGTAATTCACATTGTTATTCTTAAATGTGAAACTCTATAATTCAAATTTAGTTTTTGATTTATATATGAGATAAAAATATTAAATGGTAATTCACTTTGGACTCATGCTAGTATTATTAAATTTATAATAAAAATATCAACAATGATAAAAATTATATAATGACATCACTATTAATGAACTGTCTGGACTAAAAGTATCCCATAAATATCATTGCATCTAAAGTTATACAGTACTATGTCAACTTTCTTCTTACTTAAAAGATGGTCTTTAAGTCTCTATACATCAGGTTGACGTGGAGCATACTCCGATACACCATGTTGGTGTGGAGCTCAAGTGGGAGGCCACCCCACTCAAACTGTGTGGCCATCCATGTGCGAGTTCACTCATCCCACCTTGTAATAGTTAGATTTTTTCTCATTTTTAGTTATGGTTTTCAATAGTTGATTAGTGCATCATTTGTAATAGAAGATAGACTAGCAGTAGTACTAGTTTATCACCAAAATTGTAAAACATTTCTATATATTAATGAGAAGAGTCCTACTATTTATTTCAAAAAAAGTTATACAATACTATGTTAACTTTGTTCTTACTTAAAAGAGGATAAAAATAGCTTGTAACTGCAATCTAGATCACTTTTAATCACGGTTACTGAAAATCCAAAAACGAAATTAACCTGGTCGATCAATAACAAAAAAAAAGCAGAATGAAATTATAAATCACCTAAAATTAAAATGCAGTTCAACTTTTCATTCAATCCATATACATAATAATCACGAACATAATTTTTTTTTAAAAAATATATATATATATATATATGTATTTTTTTTAAACTTGTGGGTGGTCGGAGATCCACAAAGCATGATGGTGTAGCGGTTTGTGTAGCACGTCTGTGAGCATCCGTGATGTTGATAAGTAGTGCGACCAGGAAAAGCAGTGTGATTTGAACTGTGGTTGAGTAGCGTTGAAGGGAGTGGTCGCGGTGGAACGATGAGGTCTGAGTGGCAGAGCTATTGTCAGGGAGTTGGAGGGATAAAATGGTGAAGAATAAGAATGAGAGACGCGACCGTAATTTTCTAGATTAGCAAGGTTTCTAGAGTTCATAATTACCATTGGCTGTTTGTGAAATTAAACCACCAGATTTAAATTTAGTATTAATTAGTACGATCTGATTTGGCATGCTAGTAGTACACGTACTCCTGGCGAGTTTTGCTCATCTCCTGGCACATATACTAATAGAAATGTTTCAAAAACAATTTGGTTGAAACACCATCGTCTGTCGTCAGGCTAGCAGTGACATTTCACATTCTTATTTTTCGGTCTCACTTTTTTCTCTTCCAGACTCTTCAGCCCTCATTCTTTGAGTGAAATCCTTTCCGAGAAAGTCCGATGAAGACCCCTGCTCCTGTGTCACCATCTTCACCCTCCTCTCGGCCACGTGTCTCCATCCTCTGATCCGTGGTGGCAGCGCAAAACGACGCTATTTTGGTGTTCCTATTGTTTATTTATCGCCGATTACTTCTTGGTTCTTTGATTTTTTTTCTTATTCTTCTTAGGTTTGGGTGGCGCCGGGCCTCAGCTGGGTGGCGTGGGGATGGGTTTGGGTCATGTCGGGCTTGGAGCTGGGTGGCGCAGGCTGGGTTTGGGGCCATCGGGGCTGGGGATGGGTGGTGCGGGTTCAATTTGGGTGGCGCTGAGACTGGGGTTGAGTGGTGTGATGGTCTTGCACAGTGGCGGATGTGGCACATCAGTGTCGTAGTGGTGGTAGGGCGTGGTTTCACCGTTTTCGGATGTTCCACCTATTTCTCAATAACGTCCGGTAAGTCTGGAGTGTTGTTTTCAATTGATTAAATTTAGTGCATATTCAGTGCTGTTGAAGTAGTTATTATTGCTTTAGATTGTTATTTCCACACGATGGTCATTTGTTGATAGTTATGTGTGAATTAATATTTCAATTATGGGTGCTCACTGTTAATAATGGTTCCCATAACCATGAAGCACTTAAGAACATATCTGAGCATCCCTCCGCTCCCCGCTTCTCAGAGAAAGAAGTCATGTTAATTAAGGAGATGACGGAAGCTGGTTTGAAACCACGCCAAATTTTGAAGAGACTAAGGCAAAGTAATCCGGAGCTTTTGTCAACACCAAAGCATGTTTACAATGTGAAACCCAAACTTAGACAGAAGAGGGAATAAGAACATTTCTGTTGGCATAGACAGAAATATTTAAAGCCAAACTCTCCCATTGATGATGAATATTTTGGAGTTGCTTATTTGATTTATTATGAAATATTTGGGAAGTGAATGTTTTACTCTTTTTAATTATAGTTTTATATGCTAAACTTTTCCACCAAAACTTGTCAATTATGACCATCTTGTAATACTTGATGTCGACATTTCAGTAAGGAGATTAAAAACTGTAAGACCCCAAGCATCCGGTGATAGTAACTCTTAGCCTTCTACATCCACTGAACAATCATGGAAGAAACGATACCCACCTGTAAGTTCTCAAATTCCAACCCAAGATGTTGTGCAATGTTGTAGTGGCATGGTGCTAAATGAAGCTACTGAGCCTTTGAATGATAATTGCTTCATGCAAACACAAGAGGGTAATTACTAGGTTTTAGAAGTTCTGTTTGTCGACAATAAGTTATTTTCTGATGCATATAGTTGTTTTAATGCTGGTTTATTTCCATGTCTCTGATTGGAAATAAAGGCCATTTAAGCTCTTACTTTAGTTCTTCCATGTACAAAATAAACTGTTGATGAGTAGGATTACTATTTTGTTTTTTGGAACAATATAATTTTCTGAAAAGACTATAAGTAAGAAACCATTGTGTATGGTTTATGTTTTATAATTTCTTAAAGTGAAGATGTAATTTATTTATAGTTTGAATATTAAGTAACTTCCACCTTTTACAATCATGTTTGGTAACATTTTCTGATTTTCAGTGCCACAAGATTAGGCTCTTGTTTTACTTCCTTTTTCTCTGTGAGTTCAGGGTGGTATGTATGTTGTTTAAATGTGCATATAATTTCCAGAGCGTGGCTTTCTTCTTGACCTCCACTATGAATAAGTAAAAGGAAATCGCGTTTCATGTTATAGTAATGAAGATTTCATTTTGTTGATATTCTATGCAGCAGATACCTAATTTTATTGGTGGAAGGTTTGTAGACTCTCAATCGTCAATATCACTTGGTGTCATGAACCCTGTAAGTGCAAGCCCCTTTTTTCCTTTTGTTAAATTTCATGAATTTCCTATCAAGTGATGGCATTTACACTATTAAAGGACTATCATGATTTTTTTGGGGTGGGGTTGTGTGTAGTCTGCTTATTTTGTTGATTTGGAGCCATATTAAGTTTAGTGCAAACTTGAGTTATGTGCATTGCATTACTAGGAAGTATGTCTTTCTGCCATTGTTGATAGTTGCAGTGATCACATGCAACACAACAAGTGGTAAGCCAAATGCCTTTCACAACCAATGAAGATTTTAAGGTTGCTGTGTTTGCTGCCAAACGAGCTTTTCCTGTGTGGCGGAACACGCCTATTACAACACGCCAGCGGATAATGTTCAAGCTTCAGGAACTAATCCGAAGAGATGTACTAAGTTTGGTATTATATTACAAGTATCATCACTATTAAGCTTGTAATCTTGTGTTTATTGGTGAATCTATGTGATTTAGGAGAAGCTTGCTCTTCATATTACAACAGAGCAAGGAAAGACACTTAAGGATGCATATAACGATGTACATCGTGGGCTTGGTGAGTGCACTATTTCACTTTGTACTTTTACTAGCTATATATATTGACTAAGGTGGTTTAAAATATTTGTTTCTGCAATCACAATTTTTGACAGTGAAATATGATTAGATCTTAAAAATTTTCTGGTACGGACTATTGTAATGGATTCCAGATTCTTTTGCTTTATATATAAGGTTGCAGATGTTGATATTTAGGCCTTGTTCCACTATAGGAAATTAAGGAACTTGGAAAAAAGAGAGAAACAACCAGGGTGGTAATATTGGCATACTTACATGATATGAAAATGGATTGAGTTAGCAATTTCCATTGTTTAAAAACTCCATGTTTAATGGTGGATCATGATCATGTTTTACTCCCTTTGATGTTGAAATATTTCAATGTTCTTATGAGTTACTGGTGACTGTTTGCTACTATAAGGGTTTGAATGTTCTTTTGTAGAGGTGGTGGAACATGCTTGTGGAATGGCAACTCTGCAGATGGGGGACTTTTCATCTAATATATCTAATGGTGTTGATTCTCATAGTATAAGAGAGCCACTTGGTGTTTGTGCTGGAATTTGCCCTCACAATTTTTCAGCAATGATTCCGTTGTGGGTAAGCTGTTCATGTCTCTAAACTTGTTATGAGCTTACTCGAGTTCATTATGAGCTTGAATTACATGTAAACTTGTTACATTTGTTGCTTAAATATTTAAGCTGCTGTTATGTATAACCTTCCATTTGTATTACATGTAACACTTTTCCTATAATTTCTACAATTTGTTATCTAGCTCACCGCGCATCGCGCAGTGTGACCTAACTGGTCCAAAAGAAAAGGGCCGAGCATTGCTGATTTTGCCATACAATATGCATGTTATTTCTTCTTTGAAAAATACAATAGTATGCAATGGTTTAGGCAAAATTTTGGGAAAATCATTTTTCACATGCATGTGGAAAGACCACAGGTTAAATTAGAATTATAGAAAAGTAAAATGTATTAAATCAGGGTCAAGACAAAAATGATGATTTTTTTAACAAATCAGAGCCATCCTTAGAATGATAATCCATTGTTGAGAAATATATCCCACATCGATTCCTTACAATGATAACAACTAATATATAAGGTCTTGTGTCACCTCCACTTAGTACCAATTGGTTTTAAATTTATATATAAGCCCTGATACCATGTTAAATTTAAAGGTATCTTGGACTTCCATTTTAAAACCAATTGGTACTAAGTGGAGGTGACCCAAGACCTTATATATTAGTTATTATCATTGTAAGGAATTGATGTGGGATATATCTTTCAACACACCCCCTCACGTGCCAACGTGAAAATACTCCACGACCCATATCGGGCCTAATCAAAGGGGATCTACACATCGGCCCAATAAATCCAAATTGGGCCCAGTTTTTAATAGTTGACTCTGATACCATGTTAAAATATAAAGTACTTTATTAATGGTGCATTGATATCACACCAATGACCCATCTCATTAATGATAAGGGTTACAATATATAGGGTTACAACAATCCAAAGGCTAACGGTAATAGGATTCTAAGTCTATAAGGAAATTACCATTTATAACTAATTCTATAAGGAAACTAATTCTATAAGATAACTACCATCTATAACATTTCCTACAAAGAAAGAGTTTCTATTTCCTTAACACTCTCCCTCAAGTTGGAGAATGATGATCAAGAATGTCCAACTTGCGAAAAAGATTATGAAATTGTAAATCATTAAAAAAAAACTTTCAGCATCGATGCAGGTTTGATAAGCAACATCAGAACTGGATCCAGGAGTAGTCATTGGTGTAGATCAGTGAGACACACGATCGGCGGTATGGTAGGTCGGACGTGGAGGCGTGTGAAAAACACGCACGATGAATCCGGGTAGGCACAGACAGCAAACCTTCACGACAGCTGAAGAAGAAGCTGCGACGACTGTCGGCGGCAGATTATAGTAGTACAGATCGCGATAACTGTTGAGGTGGTAGCGACGATCGGAAAAATAGCAACCAGCAGGGCAGTTGACGACGACGGCGTCACATGTAGTGTAACACGCAACTTGACGGTGGCGGCTCTAGCGTAAGACGACAGCAGATTTATTTAGGATTCAGGTCTCAGAATTTTTAAGCTCTGATACCATGATAAAATATAATAGACTTTATTACGGTGCATTTATATCACATCAATGACCCATCTCATCAATGTGAGGGTTACAATTTATAGGGCTACAACAAACCAAAATCTAACGGGAATATGATTCCAAAGTTTATAAGGAAATTACCATCTATAACTAGTTCTATAAATAAACTAATTGTCTAAGGTAACTACAATATATAACCTTTCCTACAAGGAAATGGTTTCTATTTTCTTAACAGGCTATGTGTGATTTCGTGTCTATGGATTCTTGTACTTGTTACTCGGCAGGCCGTGGCAATTCGATCATCCCTCTACGCATGACGGTCTTGCATACACATACAGCTTTACCTTTGGTGGAAAGAAGATCGTGATCCTCCTCTCCAATCCCGCAATATCCACGCCGCAATGGCCAGCAACAACTCTCCTATCTCAGCCGAGTTCGAGGAAGAGATGGTAGAGAACGGTGTTTTCTATGCACTCTTCGGTAAGCCTACCACCGACACACTTCCATTCCCATGTATTGTTGAGCCGATTTTAGAGGAGTTTCGTGACATGTTTCTATGAGAGCTTCCAGCCGAACTTTCGCCACTCTGCCATATGCAACACCAGATCAAGCTTATGCCCGATGCAGCGTTATCGAACCATGCCCACTATCGGATGAGCCCCTCCGAGCGAATGCTTGCTTTTTTTGTTTGATTTTATTTATCCACAGAATAAAAAAAAAGGAGAGAAATGGGAGGATGCATTTTAAGACTGCGTCCTCCACCACCTAATTTTTGTGTTTATATTAATTAAATTTCCCGGGAATTTT
>JAULKK010000008.1:3922712-3933216 GCA_032355705.1 Rubia peregrina
TTGTAATTTTAAATTGACACATGTTAAAATCTCATTGGCCCCTCACCTCCCACGTACAAAACCCCAACATACAAAATTTTATGAACTTCTTCTCATTTACGCTTAAAATAAAACAAATATCAAAACGGAAAAGGGCACAATCGTAAATTAGAACAATCTCGATTTGTTTATAAACCCCCGCATTCTCTTGCAACACATTCTCATTATAATTCTCCGTCTATTTCAATCCCCCTGCCCTTCCCTCCCACTCTCTCTCTCTCTAAAACCTCTCGCTCCCCGTCCCCGCAAAATCTAGAGAGAGAAAGCTCCGAGAAATGGGCGGTGGGAAGCGATTCGCGGTGCTGCAGTGCGCGGAGGACTCCGAGTACGTGAAGAAGATCTACGGCGGTTACTTCGGCGTGTTCGTCAGAATGCTGAGAGAGGACGGCGAGACTTGGGAAAAGTACCGGGTCGCCGCCGGCGAGTTCCCGGATGACGACGAGATCGCCGGAATCGACGGCTTCGTCATCACCGGCAGCTGCGACGACGCCCACGGCAATGACGCCTGGATCTGCGACCTCATCGCCTTCCTCCACAAGCTCCACGCCATGAAGAAGAGAGTCCTCGGAATCTGCTTCGGACACCAGGTATTTAGGAGCGTGATTTATGGACATGTGCGTTTGTTTGATGATTTGTTTTGTTGTTAGTGGTGATTTTGATTGTGAGGGTATCGAACTGTGGAGAAGAATGGATGCGTTTTCGTTTAGTTGATGTGGTTTGTTTATTTGTGTTAAAAGGTGTGAGAGAGTATCAGAATGAGATTAGTACCAATAGTTTCATTAATTTGTATTTGCTTACGTTAAAAGGCCAGGTCCATCGGTTGAATTTGTTTGTTTTTCTTACATTCCTGCACGTTATTATGTTTGTCTGCATCATCTCTGTCACGCGTCAAACCTTTCTGGCACTAGTTGTTACTACTTTAGTTTATTTTTTAAAAATAAATGCTTGTTGACAATTTGGCTCGTTTTTAATAAATGAGTCCAAGTTCATCATCCTGGTATTAGACGTCTAATAATTTATAATTACAACAATTTTGTTAGCGTTGGATTTTACTCTATTTATTTCTGGCTGAACTATCATACTCCCTCTGTCCAGTTTAAGTTGCAATTTGCAATTGTACTATTCATTTAGTCAAAATTTACTAATTTAAACTATAAAATTATATTGATATATAAGTAAGGATATTATCGTGTGACATAGTGTTAGATTCGTTTTAATGTGTATTTTCATAATACTAGTTTTTAATTGTACGTAGTTAAAGATATTAATGGTCAAACATTTTTTTAGTCAATTATCAAAAGTCAAAGTGTGCATTTTAACCCGGGACAGAGAGAAATTACATGGAATGGTATTGCACTCGTATAAATTTTTTTAAAGAATGACAGGGTAAAGGTGGAAAACAGGTTCATGCACATGGGTTAATAGCCTAATTGGTCCCTCGAGCATCTGAAAAAAGGTGGAAAAGTTCCTAACATTTGCAGGGATGATGGAGATGTTCAGGTGATTCTGTTAATCGTTTAAAAAAATCAGTGAAAATGTTAGGCATAAAATGAACTGGATGGCATCCTTTCGGACAGGAGCCGAACTATTGTTTGTTGTGAGTGAGTCACATATAGGACAAGTTGCAACGGCCCTTATCCATGTGGGATCTTTAACATGCATTGCCAAGCCTTATTACAGTGGTCCATGCCCAAACCCACGTATTCAGAAGGAGGAACTAATTCTTACATATTGATTGCATAGTTTGTAAAATAAGAGAGAGGGAGTAATTACAACAATTAGATAAGAAAAACGAAAAACAAAATTAAATGGAGGAAATCCATATGATTTATTTTTACCATAATAAGAAAGTTGGCATCTGGCTTGGGGACCAATTAGGAAAGAGTATTTTAATGGTCCTATGTACCTACAGGGACTAGACGGTGCCCAGAATCACGTTGCTCTATTTTTGTATATTTACATCTTTTTGTCACGATGTCTACTTTTGTAACTTGGGCACAACGTAGGTAATTTCACAAAGGTGGGGATCTGATGTTCTACCAATGTTTGTTCAGGATCCTCTGTTTCATGTCCTATAAAATGGGATGAAAATTTTTGTTGGCCACCTGAATTATTGAAGGTTTAAACAAGACACAATGCCATTCATTTTCATTGAGATATTGTTGTCTAGGTGTCTTAAAGTGCATGAAGGCACTATATATGCCAAGTAGCCTTGTCTACCAATTTGTTCAAAATGGTCTTACGTTGCTTGCTTTACATCTACTCACGTTGTCACTGTATGAGATGGTCACATTATTACAATTGTTATGAATGAAACAGATTCTGGGACGATCATTGGGGGGCAAGGTCGGCCGAGCAGCGGCAGGTTGGGACGTTGGACTCACAACAATCCAGCTATCGTCTTCAAAGCTCTTCACGGCGTTAAAAATGCCTGCATCGCTACCCATCATCGAGTGCCATCGCGATGAGGTTTGGGAGCTTCCAGCCAAAGCAGAAGTGCTGGCATGGTCGGGCAGAACAGGAGTGGAGATGTTCAAGTATGGCGATCACATCATGGGAATCCAAGGCCACCCCGAGTACACCAAGGACATCCTTCTGAATTTGATCGAAAAGCTTCTTCTCCATGATCTCATCGAGGTACATTCACAATCATTCATAGGAAGCTCCATTCGGACGGAAACTAATTTTAGTTCGGAGTTACTAACGTACGGTTTACAGGAGGATTTCGCTAAGGATGCAAGATCTGCTGTGGAGAATCAAGAACCTGATAGAGAAGCTTGGAAGAAACTCTGCATCAACTTTCTCAAGGGAAGATTATTATGATGATGAGAGGTCCTTAGTAATTTAACAGAAGATTTGGGGAAGCTGTAAATATGATCCATTTTGGACATCTGGTGAATGACGAACTAAGCTTATTGGTGACCAACGTAACCGTTATTGTTGTCAAAGAAAATGTTTTAAAGTATTTCATTTGATCGAAATGTGACAGCTTTGGTACTGCTGTTAATAAAGTAGTAGGCATCATTAGATGTCATTTTTATCACATTAAGTTCCCAGAAAGAAACATAATGGACTACTTCCTAAATGTTCGATCTCAGTTTCTTTCTTTGAGATATTAAGATTTCGATTTTTAGCAGACACAAAAACAGGACCATAAATCCAGAAATCGATCAAATTGCAGGCCCAGATTATTGAAATTGGAGAAAACCGAAACAGAGAATAGTCAAACTAAGAGATATAGATGTCCATTTATAGCAGGTCCAGATAAATAAAATTGTTCACAAATTATTTATGCCAAATTGCATAAATCCGTGCCTTGTGCTTACAAGAAAGCAAGGCAAAGATACCATACTACTATGTTCCAATGAATCCATCAATAGCTAAATCCGACTAAAATTGTTGAAATAAAGGGTGCAGCAGCTGCGACAGAACTTAAGCGTTCATGGTGGAGCTAGAGTTTCTGCGGCACTCAGACAGCATATCCATGTAGAACTGGCACTTGCTGATGTCGTTGCCATATCCGTTCAGACACTGCCAAGAGAGATGGAATGGTGAGATGGGACTGGTTCTACCAACAACTTGATACAAATGATAACAAAATGTAAAGTAGGCCAATACTGTCAACGAGGATGCTTACACTCTGATAGCGGAGTATGTCTATTCTAAAGCAACCTAAAAGAGTGAGGGACAAAAATACAAGGAGAACAGGCTAATTCAATGAACATTAGTATGGTTTTCAGCACTAGCAGGGTGACTAAATATTGTTCTGTGTGGAAATATTTTATAAAGCCTATAAGAAATTGAAACAACGGGAGCCAAATAATTGCAAATTGACACACAGGGTATTATGCACATCAAGTGGAATCCAGACCCAAAGGAAGGTAAGGTATCTGCAAAACCTACCCCCAACCACAACCCACCCCAAGGACACAAAAGTAGATTTACTCAGCATAGGTAGATAATTACTATCAAAACAAACAATGAAACAACATATGAATAGAGAAGAAAGAGAAGGTGTTAAGATATGCGACGGAAACTTTAGCCTTACATCTTGAAATGCCTTGGAATGAACACTGCAAGCATCAGAAAGGTTCATGGCATTTGCAGCTGGTGCTGGAGTAGCACTGGAAACTGCTTCAGTGACAACAACTTCATGTGACCGTGGACCCATGACAGCATCAACAGCCCTGTGAGCCATAGCACTACCACCACCAAAAGCCATGCCTGAAATTGGAGCAGAGAAGAAGTGCTCGTTACTCACACGAGGGATTACTCACATGTAACAAAACTCACAGCTACCTATGAGACGACAAAGCCCATTAAGAGGATAGACAAATTGGTCCCAACATCCGATAAAAAGGTTACCGATTATTCCTATATTGTCCAACCAGTAGGTTTCAACTAGGCAGAATTCTAGGGTGACTAACATACACCAATTAGACATAAGAGATGATTGTCTTGGTGACAAAATAAGAATGTAACCCACAGCAAGAGAACGACAAATAAAAAGGATATACCTTGAGCTATGGTAGAACCAATGCCACTAAGCATGCCGCCGCCACTGTTAGCTTGAACAGGAGCAGGAGGGGGAGCATGGCTAACTGCATCACATGGAAAACAACTTCTATTATACAAGACAAAATATAACACAACATATAGACAAGAACATAAACAAACACTTTAGCAATGTTTTTTTGTGTGCAAATGCCATACCTGGTGCGGGAGCGGGAGCCCGGCGAGGAGCAGGGCGAGGGGCAGATCTTCCTAGAAAAAAAATATTTCAAACAAGAATCAGTATGATATCACGCACAAACCCACATTTTTATTGCAAGCAATTGCAATTCTCTGCAAATAAGCAGCAACATAATACTCGTAACAGATAAACAATCCAATAAACAACTGCCAAGACACAGCATATAGACCCTAAAACCTTAACACTACCAGACTCCTTGAAAAACATCAACAAGATCACTGCTTACGACAAAGAGAGCACAGACATACATCCCATAACAACCTAATGATATAACACAAGAAAAGGCCAAATCTTTCCCCATCTCAAACCGAGAAATCACAAACATCGAAACATGTAAGCGATGTACATGTTCAAATCACATCTAAAATCCAATAAACTCAATAATCCATCATTCAACACGCCATTAGAGTTTTGCATTGAATTTGTCACATATTCAATCGCATCTACTTAACCTAATACATTTAAGAGCATGTTAATGCACAGATCGGAATAAGATCGGATATACTCACCACCGGAGCTGCGGCGAGGCATGATTGTTTGTGTGTGTTGAGGAGGCGGCGAAACCCTAGCTTTCTTCAGACGAAAGGACCGGATTGGCAGTTCCAGAGAGTTCCAAGAAATATTGAGACGTATTGGTGTGAAGACCGGAGTTTATATAGCTCCCAACGAAAATTTCTAGTCCCTCGAAGATCGGAATTTACTTTCACCGCCTTAACTTTTAAATTTTATAACTCCGCCCCTGAACTTTGAATATTTTTCTACATGTGCTAAAATATACAATGGCATAATTTGTTAAATTTTGACAAATTACAAAAACAGCATGACTTTTTTTTATTGAATTGCCATGATTTATTTTAATCAAATTTTTCGTTCCTACTTTGACAAAATCTTGGGAAATACGGGGTTTAATTAGAATAATTAAAAGGTAAAATTTCTTAGTGGCAATAAGACTCACATGAGACCGTCTCACCATAAGTTATGGTGAGACAAAGTAAGAAGTAAAGTTTTAAAAATTATATAATGTACCCCATGTCTTTTCTCATTTTTATATAATTGTACTTAGATCCTCCGTCTCACAGTAAGAATGAGTGAGACCGTCTCACTCAAGTCTTTGTATTAAAAATTAGTATGCAACGTGAAGATAAATTTTTTTGAGTTGCATGAATCGCCATGCAACTCAAACATTTTATCTTCATTTCTTCTAATTTGCACTTTAAACCTTGATCTTTCCATGACTTATGGAAAAACCGTCTTAAAAAAACGGTCTCCTAACTCTTTCATTATTAAAAATGACTATTTATTTAAGACAAAGTTCTGGAAAAAAATCGTCTTTCAATAACCATACAGAAAGATGTGATTGAATTAGAATTATAGAAAAATAAAATATTTTAGTTGAAATATTAAATTTTTAGTGTGCAACGTGCAGTAGTTATAAGTTTATAATCAGATTAATGCAACCCAATTTTTTTTATTTTGATTTATTCTATTTGACAGTTTAAACCTTGTTGTTTCCATAGCGTATGAATAGATCGTCTTTCAAGATACCGACACGTTATATATCTAAAATTCTCATATCTTTTTATCCATATCAAATTTTAGTCATTATATTTAAATAAAACCTCATTTTATTTCATCTGATTTTGTTTATTGGTTAATTTAGGGCTCATTCATTTTCATGAACATTTATCCAGTACAATATTGAATTATTTGTAGTGGGGTAAAATGAAATAATTTTCACAAACAAGGTTGATTTGGTATATTTTTAGAAACAGCTCATCTAGTAGCAAAATTACGCATTGGGCTTGGTATTCTCCTTTGTTTTAACGTACGGCCCCTTATTACTCGGTCAAATACTCACCGGGATTAGGCCGTGTGCAGCGGTAGAGATCGCTAGTAGTCTCTTACTAATTAAATATATTATTTTTCTCAATCTCTCTCTTCCACCTAATCCTAAGAGATCACTGAAGAGACAATCTTTTTCCCCCACAGTTCATGGAGCCCACTTGATTTTCTCTATCTTACTCATTAATTTTGTTATTAAAATTTAATCTAAATAAATTTAGCAACCCAGAATAAGCTGAATGACAAATTTAAGAATACATTATAATACATAAAATGAATTTCGTTTTCCAAAAATGATTAAATAATTATTTTTTGATTCTTTTTTAAATCACATTTCGTTGCTGAAAATTAACTAAATTTCATTTTTATACCAGTAATATTTTTTCTTGAAAAAATTTAAAATAAATTATAAGAGAAAAAGTATTTATTTTGCATGGAAACGAATTTATTAATAATTATTGTATTGGGTGGCGGGAAAGAATTAAGACTCTGTTTGGCAGAGCTGTGCTTTTAAGCAAAACTGGCTTATTTTGAAAGTTGGGGGAGACCAGCTTCTGCTTTTGCCCCAAAAATATAATCCGCTTTCAAAATAAGCTATTTTTTGCACTTTACCAAACACTAAAAAGTGTTTTGCTTACAAGCACAACAACTTAAAAGCCCTGCCAAACAGAGCCTCAGATTGGTAAAGAGGAATTTGTCCTCTTGGGAATCTGCCCCTTGGGGCCTTGACTGACGCAATACCCTTTTCTGCTGACAAAAGGGTCTCTTAACCGGGCTCTTACCAAAAGCCCCTTGAGTGGTCTTTTGTTAAGAGACTACTCTAGAGATCCCGATTGTGGGCATTTTCGGTCTCTAGAGTGGTCTCTTAAAATTAAAAGACCACCCTACACATGTCCTTAATCAACCATGTGTTTGGTATGTGTGAATGAATAAACCAAGTTGGAAAAAAAATGTGTCAAATAAATGGAAAATTGATCAGATCGAACTGACTAATTAGCTAACTAGAAGAAACCAAGTTTCTGCACAAGATCAAATCGAAACCAAAAATTGAAAAGAAAACTAAGGGAAAGGGCATATCCCAGAAGGAAAAGAAGAGAGGGTAGTAGTGGATAATGTTTATCAAAATTATGCATGGGGTACATTTTAAGAGTAGAAATTATTTATGACTAAAGTTTATAGTAAAAATCAAATGGTAAATGAAGAATAAGAGAGTAGGTTAAACATTAAAATTAGCTGCACTTAAAAGAGTTTTATGCGTGTAAATAGATTTGCCCAAACATGGGCTAATATGCCAGATACAAGTGAACATCTACTGTATCCTTGGGAGACAAATTACAGATTCAGTTGACGATGAACCATCAATTACTCAATCTGACTCAGATTGTTGAAGGAATTTTAGAGGCGGTGGCGGTGGCGGAAGCGGAGATTTTGCAGCACTCGGACAGCATATCCAAGAAGGACTGGGCACTTGCTGACGTCACTGCCATTGCTACTCAATAAAACACAGAGGAAACAACATCCTCCCTCCGTCCCAAGATTATTGACCTATTTACTTTTTCAGGGTCTTCAATGATCATATTTGACCGTCAATATCTCTAACTACGTATAATAATTTCGCATAAAAAATTAATATTTAAAAACTAGACGTTAAGATGAATCTAACAATATTTCACATGATATTTTTATTGTAGATATAAAAATTGATATTTAGAGTCAAAACTTACCAAATTTAATTTTGAAAAAGAAAATAGGCCACTAATTATGGGACGGAGGGAGTATGAATTAATGGAGAAGAATGAAAGAGAAGGTAGTAATATGTGTGAAGAAAACTTCGGCCCTACATCTCGAAATGCATTGGCTTGAATGGTGCAAGCAGCTTTATGTTCAGTGGTTCTTGGGGTCATCATAGCTTGAGCCATAGCAATACCATTACCCAAAAGCCATGCCTGAATTGTAGCATAGAATCAGTAAGTAATCGAGCAACAGTTTACATGCATGCCACACAACCCACAGCTGATTTACCCGTAGGTTTCAATCTATATATTGACATATGCGTAAATATGCGGCTTTTAACCCATATATTCCCGACTCACGAATTTTAACTCATATATTGAATTTATCCATACCAATCCCAATGAATAAACTCACACACTTCAACCTATACGTTGACCCAATCTACAAATCCAATTCCGAATAATCCATAATTTCTAATTCCATTATTACACATTCTGCATATAATGATCGAGTTTAAAAATAGATAACTTATTTGACCCGTAAGTTACGAGGTCATTTTGCCCCTCAACTGGGCTGAATTCTAGGGTGTCTAATAAATTCCTCAATAGATGCAGTATACTGTACATGAGAAGAGCAGATTGAAAGGATGTACCATGAAGTATGGAGCTAAAAATGCCGCCGCCACTACTTTCTCGATCTGCATCACATGGAAACCAACTTCCATTATACAAGACAAAGTGTAACACAGCAAATACACCAAAACATAAACAATCAATTCAAACAAAAATCAGTACGATATCACCAACAAATCTGCATTATAATACAGGCAATTGCAATTCCAATTCCTGCAGTTAACATGTATAATACACGTAACATGTTAAAGAGGTTTATGTCGGTGGTTGAAAAAGTAATAACCTAATATTCCTTGGTCCCATAATTAACTTTTTGCACTCCGTATTTGCTTTTTACTCAATTTTTTTGCAAGCAGATGTAACAACGTCTTTTGATGTCAAATTTTATTTCTATAAGTTTCTGCACGAGTAATGCCATAAATAGTGTCAAAAAGTAGCAAATAATGATAAATTAAAAAATTTAATGGGTTGATTTGATAGATTGAATAACTGCATGGAAAGATTTACAAATAGAAAGTGTTTTTCTGAAACGAATGAAATATTTAAGATAATAAATCACATTTGCATCAACAATTGACTTGCGCATAACTCTAATATATATGCAGAATTCAGTAAACTGCAATGACAACACTGAACTTAACCTATAACATATATATGTTAATTTAATAAAAATAATAAGAGCTTATTAATGCATATCGGGATAAGAAGATGAGAGATATTTACCAGCACTTCGGCGAGGCATGGTTGCAGTGGAATGAGATCAAACAAAAATGCCGGTTTGGCAGTTTCAAGAATTACAGCTGAGACGTGTTCGTGTGAAGAGCGAAGACCGTAATTTATTCACCGAAAATAGCGAGAAAATTCTAAGAGGGGTGCTACAGGAGCTAGTGTTGGATGCAAACAGGGAGGACGCATTTCCATAATCCGTCCTCTACCTTTATATATTTTTTAAAAAAATTCTGCATGCCAAAAATGCATTTTGAATTATTCAGAATTTTAAAAAAGGTGAAAAATGAGAGGACGCATTTCCATAATGCGTCATCTACTTGAATTAATTATTATTTTTATTTATTAATGCTAGCCGAATTTATTTTTAAGAAAAAGTGAAAAAAATGAGAGGACCCATTTCCATAATGCATCATCTACTTGAATTAATTTTTATTTATTTATAAATGCTTGCCAAATTTATTTTTAAGAAAAAAGTGAAATAAAATGAGAGAGAAAATAATAATAATATTTTAATTATTATTTGTATAAAAATATCATAATATTATTTTTCGAATTGTATATGGATCAAATTTAAATAAAAATATAATTTTCATATGAACTCGTTTTTAATAATATTATTGGTTATAATATTTTAATATAAATATATATTATTTTCTTATAAAATCATTATTTTATATTATAAATAAAAGTGATATTATTTTTATATAAATATAACTATTTTATATACTATTGTAATTGAATTATACTTTATAGTTATTTGGAAAAAATATATAAT
>JAULKK010000008.1:3951570-3963698 GCA_032355705.1 Rubia peregrina
TTTGGTCAAATTCAACCAACGATATTCAGTGTTCTCGATAGCGGAGAGACCTAGTTCTTACAAAAATCATTAACCAGTCGATTTTATATTGAATTAGTTAACTACTAAAAGTAAAAAATAAAAATAATAACATTTATATAAACTAACTAAAAATGGATGCGGTTAAACCACTTAATGTTTTGGACATGATAAACCTCGTTTAAGGATCTAGATATTTGTTAACATCGTTAAACAATAATAACAATTATATTAATTGATCAAGATTTTATTTTAAACCGCCTAATCACTAGATGAATTTATTTTATAATTAATATAATTAATAAGAGAAAGTCTCCTATTAGACCAACTAATGATTAGACCAATCATGAAAAAATTAATTTTAATAACTTTTGACTGTGGTCACATTATAATTATTTATACGTTGCAATATATTTCATAAGTTTTCAAAGTTATAGGAATCTCGTTGCAATAAATAAAAACAAACATCAAATCACCTCATTATTTACATAATTATAAAATGATTCCGTCTAACGGTTTGTCGATCTAAAACAAGATTTTGTGAACTAATAAGGTTATTTGATACTTCCTTCGTCCCATTTCAAGTTTCACCTTTTGACTTTTAATAGTTGACTTGGAAAATGTTTGATTCTTAATATCATTCATTAAGGATAATTACAACTTATGAAAATTTGATATTTCAAAATATACGATATAAAGAATCTAACAATGTATCACACAAAATTTATACTTAGAGCAAAGTGTGTCTTTACGTTTTGGTTGAAAGTGCAAATACGACCTTGTAAAATCTGAAAACACAAATCTAACCCTAAGTTTTGGATGAAATTGTCAATCTAACCATGACAACCTGAATTTGGCAAAAAAATGGTGAAATGTCCATTATACCCTTGACTTAAAATTCAAAAATAAAATAAATAATAAATGACCATTATACCCTCTTCTCTCTTCTCATCTTCCCAATCTCGGCGGCTGTCTTCCCCAATTCATCTTCTCGTCTTCCCCAATCCATGCTCTCAGCCGCTGCCATTTACTTTGCTCCGCTCCACTGATCTCGTTTACCCGTCGCAACCCTACTCTCGCTGTATTAACCGCTCCACCACTGACAACATTTGCTTCGCTCCGCCGCTGCCAATCTTCTTCTTCTTCAGCGACATTCCGTATTGACAATGGCCGCACGATGACGCGGTGATGCACTGTTCGCTTTGCTCCAATGGGCGTAGCACAGTGGTACGAGATCGTCATCCACAACGGGTCAGGTCGGGTTGCGACAGAGCGCCCAAAATATTGGTGGTGCAAGATCGTCATCTACAGTGGATATGGTTACATCGGAGCGCTCGAAATCTCAGGGGGCAAAGTTTAGGGTTTTAGGGTTTGTATCTGCAGGTAAGGCGGAGCACTCGAAATCTCACAGTAAGGCAGGTTACGACGGGTAAGGTTACAATGAGGGTAGGGTTACGACCAATGTAAGATCGGTGGTATTGGAGATGGTGCTTGAGAGGTGATGCTGGAGATGGACGGGGAAGGAGGTGGTGCTTTCGGTGGCAGCAGCAGTTTAGGGTGTTTGAAAATGAAGAAGATCTAGGGGTATAATGGGCATTAGTTTTTTAGTTTTAAGGTTAAGGGTATTTTTATCTTTTCAAATAAGGTCAAGAATCTTTTAGTCAACACCGAAATAGTGCAATTTGGGTATATCGGCACCATTGCTCAAAAACTTAGGGTTAGTTTAACACTTTCAGATTTTACAGGGTCATTTAATAGGCTTATTTTTGTACTTTTCCCTTATACTTATATCAATTTAATTTTATGATCTAACTTAGCAAATTTTAACTAAATAAATAGTTAAATTACAATTTTTTAAAAATATGCATTGAAATATAAATAGATATAGCTTGACTTTAAAAGTTATTAGAGAGAGATTTACCGTGATTTATTTAAACATTAGACAATCTCGCATGAGATGCTTGAGATCCGTCCATGTAATCTTATCTCAAAGTTACAAGTTTGATAGTAAACGACGTTCCACATTTGATAAATTGTCTCTAATTATTTTGACACTATCTTTCATTTATCCCATATTACTGAGTTGTATCTCGAAAGACGGTCCTTACATAAGTTATGGAAAGACCAATGTTTAATGTGAAAATTAGAAGAAATGAAGATAAAAATTTCATGTTGTATGAATCGGGTTATAAACTTTATAACTACCATATGTTGCATAGTAAAATTTTAATGTTCCAACTAATGCCTTTTACTTTTTATTATTCTAATTAAATTCCGTTTTCCCATGACTTTGCCATTACTTAAACACACTTTTCCCCTTAAAATCTGTAATCGGGGATTTAAAATCCTGAATCAGGGGAAAGAAAAGAAGAAAGAGTTTTAAAAAAGGAAAGAAAGATAAGGAGTGGGACCAGGAGATGAGCTTGCTCTGTCTGACATAATATTTTAGGAGTAAAATCCGATCCCAAAAAGCCCTGACTCTATATTTTCATAAGCTACGAAAATATCACTTGACAGAGAACAGTAAAAATGAATGTTGATGAAGAGGTTGGAAAGCTCAAAGAGGAGATCAAACGACTGGGCAAACCCCAGGACGATGGCTCCTACAAGGTAATACCAATCTCATCTTTTGTAATTAAATCAAAATTTCATATGTTCATTGTATATTTATGCATAAAGATTTGATCTTGAGAATGTTTGCTGTTTTTGATGATGACCTCAGAGATTTGTGTTTTATAAGGATGTAATGCGCAATGACAGTTTTATGGGCAATGTCTTAAATATGTGGCTTCATTTTGTATAATAGTACTCCCTTTGATTCACTAAGATTGGCATGATAGTTTTAGATGTTTGTTTTTAGGCAAGTTGAATTGTGGGGATAGAACTGAATTTGGGGAGTTTAATGATTAATGAGTGGGTGGAAACTGTTCACTTTTTGCCATAAAATAAGTGTGATGATCTTAAAAAACAGATCTTTCAAACTTAAAAAGGGATTATAAGATTTTGAACTACAAATGAGTTAAACATTGCTCTAACTATGTGACCATCAGTGTGTGTTTGTGTGAGTGGAGGAACCAGATCTTAAGGATCCTGTTAGACATTTTGGTGGCCTTGTCTCCACTGAAGTCTTAATCACCCTCATTGTTGTATAAATTTGTTTTGATCGAACAAGATAGCGAGATATTAAGCAATCCTTATTGCATAGTAGTAGAGAAACCGGTAACAATAGTATGATCCTTGCTGTTGTAGATGTTTGTTTCAAGGACCTTTTAGCTCGATAAGTTCATTACCTTTTGGATTGGAGTTTTTGTTTGTGAATGTAACCCTACTCTGCCTTCGACCTTGAAGGTCACATTTGGGGTTCTATTTCACGACGATAGATGTGCAAACATCTTTGAAGCGCTTGTTGGGACACTGAGGGCCGCGAAGAAACGCAAGCTTTTGACATACGATGGGGAGCTACTTCTCCAAGGAGTTCATGACAACGTGGAGATCGTTCTCAAACCGGTGCAAGCAACAACATCAGCCGCGTAGATCGAGTGCTGCCTTCCTCAATCTGTTCAATACTAATGTGTGAGTGAATGGTGTTATTTCAGACTACAGTGCAAGCATGCCTACGTTGTTTCTTGTAACTTGTACTGTGATTGCTGGTGAAAACATATGAATTACCAAGGTTTTCGATTGTTTTTGGTGAAATGGAGAAGTGTGTGTGATGTCTATGTTGCTTACATTATCACCAACTATACTATACTAACTAGAATCAGCTAGCTTGAATACAACCATTGGCAGTTGCTACCTAGATGCAGATTTCTGTGTTTGTTTTGACAATCTACTGTGCACCGCCCTTGTTGACGATCCTTTACTCTGACAGCATCTAGGGTTCCTCAAACAATGTGATATCTTACTCCCTGTAAATTTTTAACTCTTCCCCCTTATTAAGACTACAAAATGTTCTTGTATAGTATGGCCAATACCGGATATAAGCAGTAATTTCAAATCCAGAGAATAATTGTACTCTGGCAACTTTATGTAAGGTAGAGTTTGTTTTTTCGGGGGTGATTGTGGATTAGTTGACTGATAAGCCACCCTGAGCCTGAGCGTATGAATGTGTGCAGCCGGCTCTGCGCTGCTTGTGTTGTCTGAAGTACCCAATACCACGATCATCCGGTGAGTTGTTCCATTGCATGGCAGATAACGTTGGTAACGGTTCCTGAAGTCGGAAAG
This sequence comes from Rubia peregrina, assembly GCA_032355705.1. NCBI lineage: Eukaryota > Viridiplantae > Streptophyta > Magnoliopsida > Gentianales > Rubiaceae > Rubia > Rubia peregrina. The sequence goes on from JAULKK010000008.1 coordinate 3,955,813, forward strand.
GAAAACACAAGGTGGATCTTCTATCATTGCAAAAACTCGAGTTTAGTTAACACATCGGTTATCGTATACAACCTTAATTATTTACACTCCATCTTTTGGTCATCCTGTGAAGTGAAATACAGATCGGTAAACTACACACCATAATAACTTCCCAACTGAAATAAAATACTAGCTATCATCCAAATGCCAACACCTAATTACCAAATATGGCCAAGGCTTTGTTCTTTTTAGATTGTGAAGTTCTTGTTTTAGAAAAAGATTCAGTTTTAAAAGTTATGATGTAGTCTGGTGTGTACTTTGTTTGTAAAGTATAAATTTTGACATATTTTCTCCATTCTATTCAAATTAAAATTAATAGAGTAAAGTAACTTGTATAGATAACGCTTCCAAAACGCACCCTTCTGAACTGCATAAAAGTTTACCGTACTTACAAATGCCACTAATAAACTTTTGAAAATACCTATATAATTTATGAGAAAAAAAAAGAAATATGAACACATAAGAAATATATCTCTCTCTCTCTCTCCACTATACTCATCAGTTTCATCGATTAAGTTAGCTGTTACTATTTAGCTTGAGTATAGCCATTGACATCTACTTACTACCAAGATACATCTCGACCTTATGAAGAGCCCGTGAGTAAGAATGCATGCAGAAGGCTCTGAGCTGCTTGTGTCTCGTCTGGAGTACCTGATATCACCACCATCCGGTCAGTTGCTCCATTGAGAGGTTCGTGCACCAGAACCTTGGCGCCAGAAATCTGAAGAACAAGAAGAAAATAGCACAGAGATTGATCTTTAATCTTTGCCAAGAACTATATTTTAATGTGTACGACCCTGAAACAGTTGGAAACTCCACCTGTCTCAGGCGAACCAAATTGCTGCCATTTTCTCCATACACCGAGGCAATTACATTCTCAGGAACCATAATCTCCACAGTAGTATTGGTGACAATGGCAGTTCTACTTCCACTGCTAAGAGTTAATGTGAATCAGTGGCCACGGACACGTATCATTACAAGCAAGATAGGTACAGCGCAGCAACAGCCTATCGTATAAACTACAGTACTGTGTATTGAACAAGAGAGAGTAAATATGTTCGACGTGAAGTAGTCAGTCAGTTGCAGGATGATTATCAAAAGTCAGATCAGCTGAATAAGATGAGAATTTCAGACGGAGTGCTATACTATATGAAAGGAATATTAGAAAACGAAGATTAAATAAGCATATACTACCAACTCTTAAGTAACCGCAAAGTAACTAAAGATGAGGTTATATAACATGCTCGAAACCGTAAGTTAGTATAAAGTAATTGAGCTGCCAGTTTCTTAACAGTGCACCTCAACAAGTTCTGGCCACTTCATGTTTTACTTTGTGGAATCCAAGCTTATTTGTAAGGGAAGAATGTCGATTTGGCACTTAAAAAAATAATCACAAAAATGACATTTATTATTGTTTCTTTCTACTCTTTCCTTCCCTTTTCCCCGTGGTCGATTTTTACTGTCAAATGAGAATCAATATCATGAATTTAGATTATTAAAGCATGGCTAATATGAAACCAACGATACCAATAATTTCCAACCTAAAATGTGCAAAACTTAATATCCTTCCTACTTTGAATATTACATCTAGTGCAACATATACCACTACACAAATTTGGAACATGGTAATATCAGAACTTACTTTACACGACATCTGATCTAATTCATGATACAACTATTATATCATGTGGGATTTCATTAATGAGAAGTCATCTGATCTAATACGTGAGACATCTATTATATCATGTGGGGATTTCATCAATGACTCTATCCTCATTACTATTTTGGTGATGTGTGGAGAAAAAACAATTATTATGACTTTTTTTCCCTCTCACTTGCTAGGGGTGTGTTTGGTAGATTCTTACAAATCTATGCTTCAATATTCAACCCAAAATCAATCCTACACGACCTTAAACACCTTTAATTAATTAACGTTTCATAAATTCTAAGCACAGACCGAAAACTGGGAATAAGTTTAATGGCATTAATTATCAGAACATATTTTAAAGTTGAACTTCCAAATTTGCATAGAGCTGAACAGGAAAAGTTTCTAAGCAATGATTTGAATCCAGATTATTTCAAATACTAACCTGCCAAGTTCCACACCCCCTTTAACTGAAGTCGCTCCTCCATCATCAACAAGATTTCTTCGGTGGCCCACTCCTGGTACGCCCTGCAATCAACCACCACAGCAAAAAACATGGTGTATAGTAACTGAGATAAATCTAGCTACTATTGAAGTACTTAAGTACTAGTTTCCTTCACCTGTGATGTCCATGGTCTGGCAGGAGGGGCCTGGTTTGCACTTTCAGAAAGAGAGAGATTATTCATGCTCCTTGAAAAGGTATTCTGTTTATTGAAGCTGTTAGGGACATTTGTAGGTGGAAGAAATCCAGGCAGAGGTTGGTCTCTACCACTTCCAAAGACACGGGGCCCAATACTATTTGACACTCTAGTTAAGAATAGATTATTGCGGAGCCTGCCAGTAACTTGATACAGCGCAGCCCGTACATTCCCAAGTTCACCGTTAATCTGGCAAAGAGAACACACCACCTTCTGAGTTAGAGTTTCTATCAGCAAAGAGACTGGTGATACTTTGACAAGAGAATACTTAATAGAATGAATTCGGAAAGTGTTTAAACAATATCACGGAGAATGATCTCCAATAATTCAGAAGCCACAAGGTTTGGATCAACTAGTGTATAACTCCAGATAACCTTATACTGGTGCTCAGCAATGTTTTAGGGGGCAAGGGAGTAGAATACGCACAACATAGGTATCCATTTCATTGATTAACTGACTGTCGGAGTGAGAAGAAACACTTGCTAGGGATAGAGGCTTAGTTTATTTTGACAAGAAAAAAATCATCTGCAATGTTGCTATTAACTAATCATAACAGGTTGCATATCAATTTCTGTCAACAGGAACAAACTGCTGTTCAGGACAACAATGAACTCCAGTTCTATTCCATTAAGAAAATCAGCAATCAACAATAATGCATTGCACGGAGGATCTAATCCAGTAAAAGTAAGAACGAGGAAAACATGAATAAAAGACAACTAGGGCTCTGTTCATTTTACTTAATTTTCTCTATATATTTGAAGGGAAAAAACTTAAAGTGGTAGAAAGGAAAGTACCTGTACAACTTCATCATTATTTAGGACACACCTCGGGACTTGGTCACCTGCGAAAATTTTTATGAAAGTACCAGTGGTCTTCCTCATCTCTGAAATTATAGTGCCTCCCTTACCCAACAAACAACCAACTTGGTTTATTTGTACCACGAGTCTTGCACAAACAGGTGATGCGTCTTTTCCCAAATCTAGCCTCTTTTGTGAACCAGACTCCGCAATACAACCAAAAACAAGCATAACAGCATTCTGAGCAGGCGATTCTTGCGAGTCAACGTTCTAAGAAAGAACCAAAAGGAAACAAATTTCAAATCCACTACCATATGATACATTAAAATACCACAAGGAATATGGGAGCTAGAAGCTAAACAAACCTCAAATGCAGTTATAGTAATCACTCTTTCTTCGCAGTAGGGAATTATAGGCCCGATACTAATCATAGCATTTGACTCGGCTTGAAGACCCCTTATAATCGAACCTCCTTTACCGATCACACTCCCTACTCTATCATTTACACAGAGAATCTTGAAACTAACTTCACACTGAGGCGGCTTTGGCTCCATAAGGGGAACCCTGTCAGCTTCTCGGAAGGAGGTTGTTTCCACAGTTTGTGGAACCGGCATCATCCTCGAATGATCCCCAGGCAGAGCCTCCTGAGGTAAGGCTGGAGTCATCCTTACACTGTCAGCAATTGGAAAATTGTCTTGAAGACAATGGGTTACAGCAATAAGTGCCTTCTTAATTGCCATTATATCACCTTCAATCTGCACATATATTCACTAAATGATTTCATTTATGGCAAAACAAGTAAGAACACTAATCCAATACCATAAATTTTACATGCAAGATAGTTAGGTTTATAAAATCATAGCATGTTATGATATGCGAAAGAAATGCCTGTTTTTACCTCTACCATTTCATCAGTAGGAAACTTTTCAGACTTCAATACTTTGATTCTACAGCCAGTATCCTTCCTCATCTTCTCCACCACCTTCCCGCCTTTCCCGATGACGGAACCGACCTGAACTGCGTCCGCCAATAGCCGGCACGACGCCAAGCCCCCGCCGGCAATCTCCGCTACGCCGCTCTCCGCCGCAACCTCAATCACCCTCTCGAACACCCTCACCACCGCCTCCTGCGCCGAAGAAACCTCCGCCACTTCCTCACCATCACCGCCACCAGCTTCTCTAGCGGCGGCATTGAGATTAAACCGCCGGTTAATTACAGCCCACCCTATGATGACGATGACTCGGTGGTCGTCGGAGCCGTTGGACGGGTCCTCAACTCGGATCTTAGCGGAAGTATCCTGCTGCAGCTGCTGGATAACGGCGCCGGACTTGCCGATTATGCCGCCCACGCGCGACGCGTGGCAGAGTAGTCGGAAGCACACGTGCCCCGGCGGAACTGTGAGCGGCGTCAGGAAGGGCTTCGGCCGTTTCAGAAGAGCGCCGCCGCCGCCGAAACCGGCGGCGCTTCCACCAGGCAAGTGCTGGTACTGATTAAACTTCTGCATTATTTTAAATGCAAATTACAGTTTACTTACTTGACTTTAATTTACTTTACTATAGTTTATAACTTCATGCAGTTTGAATTTTTTTTGAGAAAACAAGACTTGATTTTATTTTCTTTTTCCGGAGGAGATTTTGATGTTGAGGTTGAAGATATGTTCGGTCCCACTATTAATTGTTTAATTTGATTTTTGAATTAATTTTTATCTATTAATTTATTTATTTATGTGTGCAATTTTTTTTAAATTTTTTTAAAATATAAAAATACATGTTATGATGAATCCAACTACATGTAACATGATAATAATCTTATTTATATAATAATAAAATTTAATGATCGAAATTTGGTTAATTCTGTTTAATGGAGGGATTGAGCCATTTAGGGAGTATATACTACTTATTGGAAAATTCTACACACTGCATTAATTCACTACTCCCTCAATCTCAGCTTAAATTGCACAACAATCATTATCACGCTGTTCAAGATACATATTTGACAGTTAATATGTTCACTTACGTACAATAATGGTAAATAAAAATTTGATATTTAGAAATTACTTGTTACGACGAGTTCAACAATACTACATATGATAATATTGTTGCTCATATATCCATTCAAATATGAGATCAAACTTTGATAGAGAATAATATCTGAAAAGTAACTATGCAATTTAAGCTGGGACGGAGGGAGTATTATATTTTATTGCAGATTTCCATAATTGCGTAGCAATTGAAATTACTGTGAGTGGTGACTAATGAAAAATAATTTTAAAAAGTAATTTTCTCTCTACTAGTAGTTGAGATTCCAGCAATATTGCCGATTCCTTCCTTATCAGTTATCTCCTAATTCGGATGCTTAGCCGTTGATTTTGAATTTATACCTATTCACTTTTCACCTCATAACTTCAGCAATATTACTTTTGCCTCCCTTCCTCATCTCTGAAATAATGTCCTATATCATAAGAACATTTTTCATTGGAGCGCATCGCCTCATTAAAACCTGAACCTGGAAAACTCATTGAAAAAAAAAATATTGATTAAGGGAAAAAAATAGTACAATGTATAGCTCCCTCTCAATTCATCATATTCCATGAATTCTTGCACCAAAAGCACCTAAAAGTGCAAATTATATCTCAATAAAATCGTAATAATCCCACAAAATATGAACAATATAACACAAATCAAGGGTATTTTACTCAGATGTGTGTTATATATAGTACATAGTAATATGGGCTAAACTGATGAAAAAAACTTGGTTGTGTACAGGTTGTCTTGAGCAACCTGATAAAAACATATTGATAAAAAGCTTTACTTATGTTAAACAAAATGTGAAATCAAGTTAGTAGTTACTGAAAGTTGATATGTTGAATTGCAAATATTGGAAACAGCTGTGCTGAATTGTAATTGATGAAATTTTGGGGGGCCTGAATTGTAATTATTGAATAAAAAGTTCTAATTTTCTAAATACATTTTGCGACGCTTCCAGCTGTAGCAAATTTTTGCAACGCTTCCAACTTTAGCAAGTTTTGTGACGCTTCCAGCTTTAGCAATCTTTTGCGACGCTTCCATGTGTAGCACTCATTTGGACATTCTTGCATGTCATAATTTTTGCGATGCTTTTGCGCGTCACAAAAATATAACGACACATCAACACGCCACAATATTTTAGTGATACACAAAATAGAGTCAAGCGACACTGTTAAGTGTCTGTACTACTAAAAAAGTGTCACAGCATGATATTTTTTTGTGTAGTGATAATTTTAGCAACGTTTTTTAGTCTCATGAATGTTCCAAAAAAACATCACAACTGAATTTCCTTTTATCAAACCACACATATCACTATTTAATTAGCTAATATTATAAATCAAGTCCTCACTATTTAGAAATCATTTGATATTTGACATTTTAAAGATATAAAAATCAAAGTAAGATATAAAATCGATTTGTTTGCTTTTTTACTACCCATTTATAAGTCCTTTTTTCGTACGATTCTCTTTTAAGATAAAAAAACAAAGTAATAATTAAGTAAGAGTCTGTCTCTTGGAAACTGTTTTTCCATAAGTTATGGAATTAAAAAACAAAGTCATAATTAAAATAATACTTTAATTTGTGGCATATTAAGACTCCGTAAATTTATTAATACAATAAAATGTAGCAATTTTTATGATATTTAGAAGCGTCATAAAATGTTATGACATGAATTGATCTCACAATTTTATTTAGTGACATGTCCACATGTCACAAAAATTTAGTGACACATTAAGATTTCATAAAAATTGTGACACTTCCTCACCTGTCCCAAAAAATGCGTCATTGCTCGGCTCTTCTTTTATAGTGGAAAAAATAAGGTTTAAACTGTAATTTAGAAGAATTTAAGATAATTTTTTTTGGGTTGCATTAATCGGGTCATAAACTTATAACTACTGTATGTTGCATAATAAAAAATTTATATTACAACTAAATTTTTTTACATTTTTATAATTCCAATTCAACTTCATATTTCCATATGCATATAAAATGACGATCTTTCCAATAACCTTGTCATTAGGTAAACGTACGTATTCTTTTACCAGTCTTAACCTATATACTCCCTCCGTCCCTCTAATAATATCTCACATCTTCATTTTTCACTATTCATTAATGATTTGGTAATTTTAATATTTTAAAATATACATAATGAAAAATTATAAAAATAGATATTCTAAAACTATTTGTTACGATGAATGTAGCAATATCTCACACAATAATTTTCACTTTTATATATCTACAAATATTTACAATTCAAACAACATTAAATTTATTGATGAATAGTGATGTGAGACACTATTAGAGGGACGGAGGAAGTATGTATCATTACTCTCTTCAACCTTCCCCTTAAAAGGACATGAGAATGCAAAACTGTAAAAAGAAAAATATAAATAAAGACTCCCACCAAATATATGGTATAAACACGACAATGTTTCATCAAAATTCCAAATGCATTAATTCCAGAGGAGCAAAATGGTGCTTATTAATTCAAGAAAAGTCTAAAAGAGAAGCAAAGGTTAAAAATAAGCATGTAAGAAAAAATAGGGACTAAATTATGTCATCTTATACCATCTTTTGGTCCTCGAAACCAAAATTACGTCATTTCAGTACCCCACAAATTCAAAAACGATTTGTTCAGTCCCCCAAAAAATATTCCGTGTGGCTTTCAGGTAAACCAACA
>JAULKK010000008.1:4014562-4024771 GCA_032355705.1 Rubia peregrina
GAGATGGTATTCTATTCATTATTCAAGACTTCAAGAGTTAAAGTTGAAGAAGAAGAGGAAGAGACCCAGTCATTAATTAAGAATTTAAGATTTCTAAATTTAGTTTAAAAAAGATCAAAAGTCCAAGTTCTCCTGGACTTTTTTTTCTTGCTAATAAAATAAATTAAACCTAAATAATTATTTTTAATCAATGAATAATATTTATTTTTAAATTAATATAATTATTTCGGTACGGTACGGTAATACCGTGGAATCCAAAAATAAATAGCATTACCATCCCAATAATCAACTATGGTACGGTATTACCATACCAAGAATTTCGATTACCAACTTGTATGGTATTACTAGTATTGGTTCGGTTGGTTTGATGGTTGGTACGATTTTTTTGCTCAAAATTCCAGCCCTAGTTGGTTGTTCCGTTTAGACAAAAATATATTGTCACCCGATTCTCAAAAAAAAGTTTCTGGACCTCTCTTCTTAAAAGAACCGGCAAATTATGAAAGCTCTCCACCTGAAAGCAAAAAATGCAGTAAAGACTGAAGATGAAGAAACCTTAACATGTGCTATTAAAGATTGAGATGTGAAGGGGAAAACCAGGATATGTGTGTACCCTTTTACATTAAAACCCCAAGTATGAAAACCAACTGAAGTTTTTAACTTAACACAAACAGTAAATCTTCAATGAACAATCAAAAAATATCTAAGAAAAAGGAATCAATCTACTTATGAACAAAACTCTGAAACCATCTCTCTCACTGGCTAAAACAATGAAGGCTTCATTCAGCACCACCGGCACTTGCAGCACTCAAGTCTACGGATAGATCAAGGGCCTGAACACCATAACATGAGAACGACGAATCAAAATCAACTCAAGTGATTGCTCGAAACATAACACAAATGTTTGTGTTTTGTAGCCAAAAACTGAAATGTATATGATGGAGACTTACCTTTCCAGTTATCTTGTTGTACGTCGCTAATACATCAATTACAGTCGATTCAAAGTGTGTTGTTCCATCATAACTTTGCAGAGATTTAGAACAGGATTTCATCAGTGCAAAGTACATTTATAATGATCAAGGATGTGGTTGCAAATATTCTTACAGCAGATATATAGCAGCTGTCAGCATCAGAATCATTTGCAGGCTCAAATCTATCATAAGTTTCGTAGAAAATCTCATCCACGGCTCCAAGAAGGTCCATGCCAGGTTTCAGTTCAGTTTGTGGATCATCTGTCTCGGCTTCAGTAGCGACAAAAGCAATGTACTTTCCCTTTGGCGCGACATTGTGAGCATACGAGCAACAGAATAGATAGCTGTGAAGAGTTTGAAAGACAAACAACAAAGACATTTCAGATGGCAGGCAAAACTAAGATGTAAACCTCAACAAGATTGTCTGGTGTACAGACGAGAGGAAGACCTACATGTCTGATTTCCGACCAAGCTGCTTCTGCGGCAGAATGACCTGGCACGAGTGAGAATCATTTGTATCGGGAATGGGATGACTCGTTATGCATATAGCGCGCGCAACCTTTCCAACCTTGTTTACCTGTTATTTGCATTGATTTCAGAATAATATGATTCAGCAATTGTATAGCCTATAGTGCAACCTCACTAGGCCATTAGCAAGGTAACTCTAGAATCATAGAATGCTAACCTTTTCAGGTAGGTAGGATGGATCACAAACAACTTTCTTGCACTTAGCAGTTTCTCCTTCAGATGTCACACCAATAGCCTTCCCATCTGAATCGAACTCCACCTATGTTGATATCATATAAACGAAAAAACACGTGTTCATTAAGATTAATGCAGTAGTATTGGTTGAACTTTCACAGTACAAGATTTGACAGCAAAAGAGGTTTTAAAAGACAAGAAAGTGAGAAAAAAGTTACCTTGCACTGGGGTTTGTTAAGCATGTACACCCCACCATAAACAGCACTTAGGCGTGCGAATGCCTGCAAAAGATCTTGTAAGTAAGACAAACTGAAGCAGAACAAAGATGGCTATCGATATGTAATTATCACGTCAAACCTGAGGAAGTTCTCCTAGTCCATACATCGGATAGATGTATGGAGATCCAGCTTGAAAGCGTGCCAATGACTCAGCATATAACTTTTACAAGAAGAACAAAAGATGTGTTATTGAGAAGGTAATACTTTAAACTTATTGGACAATAACCATAAGCCTTAAAAGCCTCACCTTGACTCTCTTGACAAAATTTAAAGCAGGCTGCTCGAGATAATTGTCATCAATCTGAAGTGCTAGAGCATGGCCAATAAAATCAATTGTATCGTCTTCAAGTTCATACTTTCTGCATTCATCCATACAGGAATAAAAAAACCCAGTAGATATGCATAAGCAAATAACAGCTAGCTAAGAATGAGACTTACGCGATAAGTTGTTTAGCAGTGATCTGGCACAAATCCATTCCCTGATGAGTTTTAGGATTTTCCTCTTCGAATTGTTCGACAAATATGAAGAATTTTCGCACGCGACGTTCTCAAAGAGTCCCATCAGCGAATGTAAATCTACCATTAACATTGGACAGATGAAAAACTGACCTTATTTACAATAGAATAAGTGTCTAAATAGAAACAAGAAGTAGCATACCTTCCATTTGTTGTACACAAAGCTGCCATCTACAGCCTTAAAGTTTAGATACTTGGTGACATTAGTATGGATGAGCACGCAAACAAGAGCTCCATTCGCCATCATGAACTGTCCAAAAGAACAACAAAAGTAAACCATCATCAGTCATATGTAACCATAACATACTCAATGAAAACTCAAAACATTTTCTCACTTCCAACAAAACAAAGAAATCGCGGATATCATCAAACAAAGCCCCGAAACAATCTCCAAATATCAAAAGTTGGGACAACATTCAATTTCAACACATCGACAAAACACGGAAACCAAAATAAAAGGAAGATGTGATCATACTTTGAGTCCATCGACAGAAAGGAGGCCGCTGAGAATGCATTCCTTGAGGCCGGTGCCGAGGAAAAGAAAAAACATTGTTTCTGTAGAAATCTTTTTCGCTTTAACAAATATGCATCCAAAGACTCATAACTGAACATAAAATGAAACGTCAATAAATATATCATAAAAACATCATCGGTATCAAAATAAAAAACATAAACATCATTGCATCATCTTAAATCATCATCACCGCATCATAAAACATCACCATTACACCATAGAAAAACAAGTGAGAAAAAGTTACCTTACACTGGGGTTTGTTAAGCATGTACACCCCACCATAAACAACACTTAGTCGCGAGAATGCCTGCAAAATATCATGATAAGTATGACAAACTGAAGCGGAACAAAGATGGCTATCGATGTGTAATTATCACGTCAAACCTGAGGCAGTTCTCCTAGTCCATACATTGGATAGATGTAAGGAGATCCAGCTTGAAATCACGCCAAAGACTCAGCATATTGCTTTTGCAAGAAGAACAAGGATGTGTTATTAAGAAGGAAAAAGGCATAAACCCATTGGACAATAGCTATAAACCTTAAGAGCCTCACCTTGACTCTCTTGACAAAGTTTAAGGCAGGCTGCTCGAGATAATTATCATCAATCTGAAGTGCTAGAGCATGACCAATAAAATCAATTGTATCATCTTCAAGTTCATACTTTCTGCATTCATCCATACAGGAATAAAAACCAGTAGATATGCATAAGCAAAAACAGCTAGCTAAGAACGAGGCTTACACAATTAATTGTTTAGCAGTGATCTGGCACAAATCCATTCCCTGATGAGTTTTAGGATTTGCCTCTTCGAATTCTTGGACAAAGATGAAGAATTTTCGCACGCGACGTTTCTCAAAGAGCCCCATCAGCGAAGATGTTAGTGCTTCCACATCGGTTGCAGGTACTTTGTAAATCTACCATTAACATTGGACAGCTAAAAAACTGCCCTTATTTACACTAGAATAAGTGTCTAAATAGAAACAGAAGTAACATACCTTCCCTTTGTTGTACACAAAGCTGCCATCTACAGCCTTAAAGTTTAGATACTTGGTGACGTTAGTATGGATGAGTACGCGAACAAGAGCTCCATTCGCCATCATGAACTATCCAAAAGAACAACAAAAGTAAACTATCATCAGTCATATGTAATCATAACAAACTCAATGAAAACTCAAAACATTCCTCACTTCCCACAAAACAAAGAAATCGCGGATATCATTAAACAAAACCCTGAAACAATCTCCGCATATCAAAAGTAGTACCTTGGGAATCATGTCCACATTGTACTCTTTGCTCGAGCCCAACTGTTCCGGAGGCTGACCATCTCCCCTAAATCGCTTCCATAGCTACAGAAACAACAGCCATTTATCCTCAGGCAAATGTTACACTCCCTCAGTTCCAAATTAGAGTTTTGTTTCTCCAAGATCCATCTTTTAATTTCTACTTGTTGACGCAATGTAATTTTTGCACAGTGCTCTGATACCACATTAGAGTCATAAATTTCCATCATAAATTTCTATCACCAATATGGGACTCTAACACTACTCTATTATAATCTAATAATGAACACATAACATGAACTCGATCGATATATCAACCTATCGATTAGATATCTACATAAGTACATATGCAGTCAATTTGTATATGCACCTGATTTAAACTAAGAGAGCTCGAAGCTCCTCCGTAGTAATCATTTTTGTCCATGTGTAGAACCTGTATGAAATGATAGATTTCAACAGTTGGGACAACATTCAATTTCAACTGCGATAAAACACGGAAACCAAAACAAAAGGAAGATGTGATCGTACTTTGAGTCCATCGACGGAAAGAAGGCCGCTGAGAATGCATTCCTTGAGGCCGGTGCCGAGGACGATCACATCGTATTCTTCATCCATGTTATTCGATTAGCTGCTGAATTAACGTTAGTGATGATGAATGTTAGAATGGTGTGGATGCGGAGAACATTGGAGGTGAAATGTTGGAGAGAATGGATGGAGAAAAAGAGAGAGTGAGAGCGCCGGAGTGTTTGTCGAGCTCCTACGATTGACCGGCTTTCTAGCGGGAGCCTAACCGCTGTTTTCTCGTATGTGTTAGCTCGTCAAAACGCAGAGTACAGTGAATGGCTAATTAGTAATCCCTCCGTGCAACTAAGCGTGGCACACTTTCCATTTTGCGATATTCATTTTATTATGATAATTTTCAATAATGGCATAGTTTAAAGTAATTATATTCACTCATTTAGTTTTTTCATATTTTCATTCAATTTCATCCATACAATCAATATATTTTAAAAAATTGTTTAAGAAATAGAAGTGTCACACTTAGTTGAACAGGAAGTAACTGGCTATAATTATAATAATTAATTAATAGTAATAGTAATAACAGATATAATGAGTAATTAGAAAATACAAACTATAATGCATAGAATTACAAGATCTTGTACAGTGAACTATTTTTGTGGCCAAACCATCTTGATGTTTCACTTTGATTAGTATTGGGGGAAAAGTATCACTTTTGACTATCAAACTTTACAAAAAAAGAAGAGTAGGGTCATTTTGTCACCTCAATCCGTCAAAGCTTATATCAATCTCGTGCCGGTCCTAAAATTTTAGGATTCTGAGGCAAACTATCAAAAAATTGGTCCCACATACAATATTTAGCACACGTAAAATTTGCAAGTATGGGCTTGATATGGAGATGAAAAGAAAATGACTGAGACAGTTACTTGGAACAATAATATTTGATGATTTTTTCCTACATACTCCCTTTGTCCCACTTTAAACTTCCTAGTTTCCTTGTTGGGACGTCTCACTGTAAACTTCATAATTCTAAACTTTCTACATTTAGCCAAAAATATGTGTCATGATTTTTTCCTTTCATTTGATTTATGTAGGTCCACTCTCATCACTCATTAAAAAAAATGTCACATACATTTATCTTAAAGTTTGTGCAAAAAGTAATTAGTAAGTTTAAATTGAAACGGAGGGAGTATATAGTAAAAGAATTTAAAAAATGAAACCCCTTTACAGTGAAAAAATTGGGAACCTGAGGCAAAACCTTCACTTACCTCATACTCAGGCGGGCCCTGAATCTCGTCACATGCCATCTCCATGAACGGGTGGATGAAGTGGAATGACTGGAAAAAAAATCAGTAGATGACACATGATGAAAAGACAATTTTGCTCCTTACCTTGCCGTGTACATGGCACACGATGAGATAGAGATGAATTTCGATGTATTAATGTACCAAAATGGGGTTAACTCTTCTGTTTCAAAAGTTCGATAGGTAAAAAGTGATTGGAAAATTTTTGGTAGCCAAAATGAAACGATTGAGATAGTTTATACTGTATATCATGTGGGGTAAAATGCATTCATACCCCCTCAGTTTCTTGGTTAGTGCACATATACCCCCAATTTTTCAAAAGTGCATATATACTCCTGGATTAACCGTGACATGAAAACTCATACCCCTTATACCTGAGTCCGACATTGACCAATTATTTTCCGGCGTTGGCCGATATTAAAATTACAAAAATAACCTCCACTTCATTTTTGAAAATCTAAGGACATGTTACCCTCCACTGAATTGGGGTCCACCCTTCATCAACATCGATATAAAAATGTCTTGTCAAAATTTTGAGTATTTGGACTGAAATTTGAAGTTCTTCATCTGCGACTTGACCGGGTGAGATTTAGTTCCTATTTCCAACCTCAATTCCAGCGGATTACCCTCGTCTGAGTTGGATTAATCGAACGGATTCAAGATATGGGGCGAAAATCCAAAATTGGTTCCTAATTTTTGGGTTTTTTGGGGCAAAACAATCATTTCATTTGAGTCCGATAATGATCAAAGTTGATCAATTTTCCAGATATCACCAGGGGTACAAATGCACTTTTCAAAAACTAGAGGGTATATGTGCACAAAACAAGAAACTGAGCGGTATAAATGCACATTTTTCTATCATTTGTTCTATTTTACATGATCATATTCCAATGTAGTAGTTGAATTTTATGATAAATGGATTGAATAAAGATGTGTGATTATGGATGGAGTACTTTTCATCTTTTTGGGTAAATTACAGATGCTTCCCCCGTATTTTGGTTGCACAAGTAATTCATCCTCAAGTTTCTTGAAAATTTACATTTGACTTTTTAACTGGGTTTCATAATAACTAGGTAGTTCCAAATATTTTCACATCATCTCTGCAGAGATCAGTGGATATCAAGATCGAAGACTACTTGAACCACAGATTTTTATTTTCAGGTGTTCCTTAATACACTTAATTGTTCTTTTCTTCTTCATTTTTCAATCTCACCCCAAAACCTTCTCCTCGATGAGATTTAGACCCACACTAATCTAATAGTGTCACCAAACTTCACCCGTTAGAACAAATTTCTTTCTAGTTCTGCCACTGATTATAACAGTACAAAATAATTTAGAAATAAGCTCAACACATGAGCGGCTTATTCTTCCGTATTAATAGAGTTAAAAAAGGAATAGAAAAACGCCATTATATCACGTATGTAATCAACCTCAACATTGTTACATTGCATAGTTACTGGACAGCTAGGTAGACGCAATACGAATCAGATACATATGTACTAGCGGCACAAGAAAGATCCCTACATATTATTGATACTATATCTATCCCTATTTCCTCATCATCATCAGGTATTCAAAAGGGAAGTGGTAACCTGCCAGAATCCAGAGAACAAGAACTTATAACTCCTTCATACAAAATTACAGCAGATGAACTTCGCAAGGTCAATATGCAACCCAAATCATACTCCCTCCGACCACACTTTTTTTCAAGGCATGTTTGACCATTGATAACTTTTGTTGTATGTAATGACAGATATCATGTGAGATGTCTTTGAATTCTCCGTAACATGCAGTTTTTAAAAAGTGTAATTTTATAATCTGTTATTGTAAGCAACCAAAGTTATCGATAGTCAAACATGGCTTGAAAAAATATGAGACATTACTCTCTAATACAAACATGGTCAGTCGACGGTCACTGACCATGTTTAGTTAATGTCTCTGGATTTTCAACTGCATTCCTCTCTAATACAAACTTTAGTTCATTTCTTGTCCTTAATCTCTCAGGTACCAGCAATATTCCAGACAACAAACAAAAAAACTTCACCCCTAATATCAGAACAATAGTAAATGTAGAAACAAAGAAGTATGCCCCCTACTCCAAAGTTTTCTGCATCAAACTTTCTCCACCGTTCACAAGAAACATGTTTGACCATTACGTATGACCAAATATTATAAAAAGTTCAGCACGCGTACTTACCCGAGGGTGAGGAATGTGTCGGAACTGCTGATCAGGCCCTGAGATGTACTATTGTTACTGCTTCCGGCTAACTGGTTGATCTGCTGGTCAGTGACCGTCGACTCTGTTAATGAATTTCCATTCCCTTCCTCCAGAGACATTACTGGATCAGGCGCCTTCTTACTCGCTAACTGCTGCATCAGAAAACTAGTTAAACCGGCCTTGTCCAGGTTGTCCTATCACTAGCAGCACACGAAAAACCTGATCTCAAACTTTAAGCATCAACCGTCGGTAACACATTAATCAGAACTACCAAACATGAGCAAATCAGGCATAATAAATATCTGCTCCACAACACACGAACCAATCAAACTAGCAAACACAGCACACGAAGCACAGAAACTAACTGTGCATGCAATTGCAAAACAAAGCCCTCCAACAAGGCAAAACCGCATGTCAAGTACGTACGTTTTGTTGCAACCTCGCGTTTTCTTCCTTGAGTTGCGCTTCCTGCAACGATTCATTTTGCAATATCAGGAAATGTCGTTTGCTAGAGCAACGAGATATATTAAACATCGGTTACTGCAAATTTCCAGGAATAACATCAGACGAACTCTCTTTCTTGAACAAGTGCTCTCTATAGTCATCAAAACACATATCAAAACCCTCTGTTTCGAAAAATGAACAATCACAATTGGCTCTAGACAGCGCAACGCGCACCAATGCGACGAGGTTCGAAATAAGTGCAATCGTAAAGCATTCACTCGTCGTGTAGAGCAGTCACACACCAAAAACATATATAAGTTCGTAAATACATACAATAGTGCATCAAAATAGCAACAATGTGTGAAAACCATAACTCAATAGGTTAGTTTCATCCTAAAAAACTACAAGATCATCAAAATCATCCAAAAGGTGATGACTATCATTACTAAGCACTAATTTAAGTCAACTCCATCTTCCCTGTCTTCTTTGAAGTCTTGTTAGTTTCTTTTTGAGCTAATTTCTTACTGAAGTGAACCGATTGAAATGAAATAAATTGATAATACACCAAAACTAAGCTAAACGGTATTGAATCGGTATTTTTTCTAAATTGCACTGAAAAATACATATAGAGAGGGAACAGTGCCTTCATCTTCATTAGAGGCTTGTATTATTTTAAAATGATGTAGCGCCAAACATATAGCTGATTAAAAGGAATATGCGAATATTAAACAACACTTTATTAAGGGGTAAAAATCGGTATAAAATATGCATAAGTGTTCTTTGTCCTTGAAAACAATAGAAAATGTTGAATTTATTATTTTTTTTTGAAATGGAAATCATATATTAATTGAAAAGGTTTGTTACAAAGTGTGGGATGTTCTCCCATGGAGAGAATTCATCTCCAGTGTTTTTTGCATGTTGCGCTAACAAATGAGCAACAGAGTTATCATGGCGACTAATCCATTTCAGTTCTGGGAACTGATGACTCTCAACTAATCTATTTATGTCCTCAATAATAAGGCCAAAGTCAGATAGATCCTCTGTAAGCCGTCTTACAGCATTTATAACCAGTTGTGCATCCCCTTTTACATGGTTGATTTGTATGCCTCTCTGTAATGCTGAGATTAAAGCAGTGCGGAGGGCAATGGCTTCAGCATGCTTCACCATATAAACAGTAGGTATACGTAAGGATTCTCCATACAGCCAGTTCCCATGTGAAGAACAACAATACCACCCAATGCAAGTAGTAGTTGGAGATGTGGCTGCGTCGAAGAAGAGCGTGTTTCCCAATTCTGATGGAAAGGTATGCGTGTTTTGACCTAGTGTGTGAGGCACATTCTCCTCATTTCTCTTGTCCAAATCTGACAACAACTTGGTGGCATAAATCACAAACTGTTGTGGATGAATGTCATGCTGCTCACCATGTAGCAGTTTGTTTCGATGATACCAAAGATGGGACAACATGATA
>JAULKK010000008.1:4024871-4037838 GCA_032355705.1 Rubia peregrina
AGTCATGTTTGACCACTGATAACTTTGGTTGCTTACAATAACGGATTCTAAAATTTTACTTTTTAGAAACTACATGTTACGGAAAATCCAGAGACATCTCACATGATATCTGTTATTGTATACAATAAAAGTTATCAATGGTCAAACATGCCATGAAAATTTGTGGTCAAAGGGGGCCATATTTAGAGGACCGGATATAACCCTTCATAATTCACACAAGTGTAAATATAACCTTAGATAGTTAGTGTATGTGCAAATATAACTTTTTCCGGCCGTTTGAGACTAGATTATGTTTAAAAAAATATTTAACCCCGGAAAGTTTATGTTTTGAATTTTTTGAAAAAGTACCAATTAGGTAATGACCATATTGTCCCCAAGCCCCCACCCATCTTCTTCTCCTTCTGCAAATGCATTTCCTGAGGTGGTGTCTGTGGTCTTCTTCACCAAACTCGCCACCACCACCAATTCCCACACCCTCACTGTCTCCTTCACCAGACCCACAAATGCATTTCATCCACCACCCCGCTAAATCACGTGCCTGAATCCGTCTCTAACCGCTCCCGCAGAGAACCCGACTCGACCCGGGAACCCAAAGAACGATCGAGCTGCGGGAGGTGATGTTTGTGGTGTTCGTAGTGGTCGTAGTGGGGCTAGAGGGGTGAGGGTAGTTGTCGGTGTCGACATCGATCGAGTGGCGGAACTCGCATCCACGTTAATCGAGCAGCGGAAAGTGGCATTCGTGGTGGCCGGGGTTGGTGGTCGTGGTAGCGCTGGAGGGGTGGGGTTGGTTGTTGGTGTCCACGTCGATCGAGCAGCGGAACCCTTCTCCATGTCGATCGAGCAACGGGAGGTGGTGTTCGTGGTGGTCCGAGTTGGCTAGGAACCCGCGTCCACGTTGATCGAGCGGCGTGAGGTGGTGTTCATGGTAGTCATGGTGGCTAGAGAGGTGGGTTCATGGTAGTGCTAGAGGGGTGGGGTTGGTTGTTGGTTGCGGGGAGGGTGGTTGTGGGTTGTGGTGGCGGGGGATGGTGGTAGTGGTGGAGGGGTGAAGGTGGGTGGCCGAAGGTGGTGGTCTTGGTCACCGGGGGGGAGGGGGGTGGTCGTGGTGGTCGGGGATAACGGGTTGGAGGGGTGGGGGTGGAAGGTGGTTGTGGGCGAGTTGGAAGATGGTGATGCGGATGGCTGGAAGGTGGTGCTGCAGATGGCTGGAAGGGGGTGAGGGTGGTGGTGGCCGAGCTGGAAGGTAGTGGTGGACCAGTGGCGGCGGAGCAGTAGAGGGGTGGTCTCAACGGCTGGGATGGTGGGCGGAGGACATTTTTGTCTTTTAAGTTTTTGCTTTAGGTTGAAAGAACATTTTGGTCATTTCCAGTCGGTCAATGCCGGAATATATTCTTATATTTGCACTTTTGTAAAGTAGTTATGTTTATTTTTGCACTAAAAATTATCTCATCGTCATATATGAACTTACTGAAGTTATATATGGTTATACTTGTATATCTCCCTATAAAGAAATATTTAGATAATACATACAATAATACATGTAACAAGATCTTATCGACTGAAGTATTTTTATGGCCATCAAATTATCCGATGTTTCACTCTTATATAACTAGAAAAAAAATTCACTTTGACCATCAAACTTTTCAAACACAATAGTGGGGTCATTTTGTCCCCTCGTCGATCAAAACTATTGAGTGGGTGAAGTACATCCACAAGTGTACGCTAATGGTTGGGAGTTTGGAATTCAATGGGGGAACCCCGGGTTCGAAACTCGTTGAACGCAGGGTGGGGATTTCTTGCATAGTCGAGGGTCCCTTGTGCAATAAACGAGTACGGACCCTCCAAATGATCCTGGTGCTTGGATACCGTGACTTACCTCCTCATCGATGTCTGTGGTGTCGGGCGGATGAGACGCCCAAGGCTGGCGTACAGCCTATTGAGTGGGTGAAGTGAAACAATTGAAAAGGTTTAGTAGCCACGTGAAGGGGAAATATGAAAAGGATGATTTTGCACTCAACTTTGTCATGTAAATACCACATGATGAGATAAAGATGAGTTTTGATGTATTGACGTAACAAAATCATCTTAACTCTTCTATTTTAAAAATTCAATGGCAGTGATCAGAAAAAAATCAATGAATAAAAAGGAACGTTTGAGAATTTGAGATAGTTTAATAACCACATAAATCATTTGCCGTGTACTATACGATCATATTATTCCAATATACTAATTGAATTTTAACATAAAACAGTTGAATAAAGATGTGTGATTATGGATGGAGTACTTCTCTTATCGTTTTGGATACACTACGGATGCTTCCCTCATAGCATTTGTTTGGTAGAGTTGTGCTTATAAACAAAACTGATTTATTTTGAAAATATGGGGAGATCAACTTCTGCTTTCCCCCCAAAAATAGTTTCTGTTTTCAAAATAAACTGTTGCTAACACTTTACCAAACATTAAAGAGTGTTTTAATTATAAACAAAGCAACTTATAAGATCTGCCAAACAGAATCATAATTTGGTTACACTAATAATTCATCCTCAAATTTCTTTAAAATTTAACTGGATTTAATAGCTAGGTAGTTCCAAATATTTTCACATCATCTCTATACAGATCAATGGAAATTAAGTAAGATTGAAGAGTATTTGAGCCATAGGTTTATTTTCAGGTGTTCCTTAATACACTTCAATGGTTCTTTTTTTCAACCTCACCCCACCCTAGTCCTCGATGAGATTCATATCCACATTGATCTAACGGTGTTATCAGACTTCACCCGTTAGAACAACATCCGACGCCCTAAGAACTATTATAACAGTACAAATAAAATAAGCTCAACACATGAACTGCTTATTCTTCCGTATTAATAGAGTTAAAGAAGGAATAGAAAACGACTGTTTGTCACGTATGTAATCAATCTCAACTGGAGAATTGCGTTGTTGCATAACTTCCCTAGATGAAAGCGGGGTTTTATGTTAACTTATTTCAATTGTTTTTCATATTTTTATGTTTAGGTATGTTGTTGGTGCTCTCGCGACTCCAACGAGATTTAGATACTATCCCGCTGCGTTTATTGGAGAAATCCAACGACAGCCTCCAAAAGGTTCACGTCAGAACTACGGAGTTGTGGCAACTCGGTGTGGATAAATTCTGGCCAGCACTGAATAAAGATGAAGGCATGTTGTACCAGACTGCTTCAAAACAAAACGAACATGGCCTCAACAATCCTTCAACACACTCATCGATGATTAGAGAAATCCAGCTGCAACATCTTCAAACTGCAAAGTTGTCGCAACCCAATGAAGATAAAAATTGAATGTGCGACTCGAGTAGCAGATTGTCATTATGGCACATGAACCTAATGATATGTTCATTTGTGGGAGGCTCACCCCACAGTGTGTGAGCCCAAAGAGCATAGAGTACTTTAACATATTAGTTATAATTGTTAGATAGGGGGCGACCACAGTGTGTGAGCCCAAAGAGCATAGAGTACTTTAACAGATTAATTATAGCTATTAGATAGGGGTTGTGCAACTTAAACCTGACACAAATGTGTAATGATCTTGCAGTTAATGAGAATGCAAACGACTCTTTATTTTAAAAATATATTTAAAAATCTCAACTGGAAGATAAAATCAACATTGATACATTATACAGTTAGTTGACAGCTAGGTCGATGCAATACGAATCAGATATATATGTACTACAAACAAATCCCTAAATATTATTAAAACTATATCTATCCCTATCTCCTCATCATCCGGTACTCAAAAGGGAAGTGGTAACCTGCCAAAATCCAGAGAACAAGAACTTATAACTCCTTCATACAAAATTACAGCAGATGAACTTCACTAGGTCAATATGCAACCAAAATCAGACTAATTTCAGCTGATTTGAACTGAACGGAAAATGAACAAAGTGAATAGTAATAACAGTAGTCTAAAATTAAGTTATATTCCATCAAACTAAAAATAACTGAACTGAACTGCAACTAAGTTGAAAAAACATGGCCTAAATAGTAATCCACTACACGGGAACAAGAAAATACACATATCAACTGCATTTCTCTCTAATACAGAATTTAGTTAATTTCTTGTCCTTAATCTCAGGTACCAGCACTATTCCAGAAAACCAACAAAAAAAACTTCAGCCCTAATATCAGAATCATAGTAAATGAAGAAACAAAGAAGTATTCCCCCTACTCCAAAGTTTTCTGCATCAAACTTTCTCCACGGTTCACTAGAAACATGTTTGATCATTGCGTAAGACTAAATATTATTAAAAGTTCAGCACGCGTACTTACCCGAGCGTGAGGAATGTGTCGGAACTGCTGATCAGGCCCTGAGATTTACTATTGTTACTACTTCCGGCTAACTGGTTGATCTGCTGGTCAGTGACCGTCGACTCTGTTGACGAATTTCCATTCCCTTCCTCCAGAGGCATTACAGGATCAGGCGCCTTCATACTCGCTAACTGCTGCATCAGAAAGCTAGTTAAACCAGCCTTGTCCAGGTTTTCCTAACACTAGTAGTAGACGGAAAAACTTGATCCCAAATTTTAAGCATCAGAGGTCGGTAACACATTAATCAGAACAACCAAACATGAGCAAATCAGGCATAATAAAGATCTGCTCCACAATACCGAACTAATCAAACTAGCAAACACAGCAAATGAAGCACAAAAAATAACTACACATGCAATTGCAAAATAAAGCCCTCCAACAAAGCAAAACCGCATGTCAAGTACGTACATTTTGTTTCAATCTTGTGTTTTCTTCCTTGAGTTGCGCTTCCTGCAACGATTCATTTTGCAATATCAGGAAACGTTGTTTGCTAGAGTAACAAGATATATTAAACAACGATCACTGCAAATTTCCAAACGAACTCTCTTTCTTGAACAATTGCTCTCTAGACTCATCAAAACGCATATCAACAGAGAAGTTGACCTACTATTTCACTCTCTGTTTCGAAAAATAAACATCCACAACTGGCTTTAAACAGCGCAACACGCACCAATGCGATAAGGTTTAAAATAGGCATATATGTATGAACTTTCAAACAAGTGCAATCACCAAGCATTCACACATCGTGTAGAGCAGTCACATACCAAAAACATATGTAAGTTCATAAATACATACAATAGTGTATCAAAATAGCAACAATGCGTGAAAACCATCGCTCAATTGGTTAGTTTCATACAAAAAAAACGTGAAGCTTCGCACAAGATCATCAAAATCATCATAATCATCCACAATATGATGACTATCATTACTAAGCACTAATACAAGTCAACTCCATCTTTCCTATCCTCTTGAAAATCTTGCTAGTTTCTTTATGACCCTGCTCTCATGAGCTAATTTCTCATTAAAGTGAACTGATTGAACTAAAACAATCTGAGATAAAATTAAACATGGTGAAAAATATGAATAATGGACCAAAATTAAGCTATACAGTATTAAATCAGTATTTTACTAAACTGAATTGTACCGAAAAATACATATAGAGAGGGAACAGGGCCTTCATCTTCAATAGAGACTTGTATTGCTTTAAAATGATGTAGCACCAAACATACAGCTGATTAAAATCATATTCTTATATAAATGAATCAAAATTATATATAGTAAAAATAAAAATAACAGGCCAAAACTAATATGAATGATATCAATTTAAAATTTTAACAAACTGAACATAATTGAACTGATAACTAAAATGCACATATAAGATGAAAGAACAGGATATAAGACAATCAAAATTTCGCATGTTTTCAATAAGAAAACATTAAAAAGATATATAAACCTCCCTAAAAGGGTTTTATGTATTTATTTTAAATTTTGGAATAAAGTGTCAAACAATTTTATATCAAAATAAAACACCTCTTCCCATCCATAAATTATGTGTGTGTTTAGCAGGACTTATAAACTATTTTTCTTATAAGCTAATCCTTTTTAATTGTTTGGTAAAGTGTTAAAAAAACACCTTATTCTAAAGGTAGAAGTTAATTTTAAGGGAAAAGCAAAATTTTGTCTCCCATTGCTTTTAAAATAAGCGAGTTTTGTTTATAAGTACAGATCCACCAAACTCATTCTATATACTCTCTACATCTAGTTTAAAGGGTTTGTTTTGATGGGGTTGTGTTTATAAGCAAACAGACTTATTCTAAAAGCAAATGGAAACTATTTTTGTTTTTTCCCGAAAATTAATTTCTACTTTTAAATAAATTGTTTTATATCACTTTACCAAATAGTTGAAAGTGCTCTTGTCTTTTTAGCCAGTCTCAACTAAAATTACTCAATAGAATTATTTTCTAATTTAGTAAATTCTCATTTTTGTCTTTATTACATTTTAATCTCTCTCATAATCATTTTTTCATTCACTCACATTACTTTTTCTTATTTTATTCACTTTTCAATGTCTCTTATACTCTTTTCCGGTTCACTAATATTTTTTCACCATATGTAATTCACTCTCTGAAATTGACACAATGCGACTAAGCATTTTTGAATGAGACATGTACAACATCTACCTTTGCACGTAAACTGATTCAGCTAGCAATCACATATTCTACTCCTTCCGTCTTAACAAATGCACACTTTTCATTTCTTCCACCATAACAAACACCCTTGGAACATTGCCTAACAAAACAAACTTTATTTCCACTTTTCATTATCGCATACTTCCTCTCTTTTCTCTTTTAAGTTTGAAATGCTAGATGTGGGTGTTGTATTTTTGTGTGAAGGTAATTGAATGAAAAGAATAAAAAGTTTTAATGAACGGGTAAGAATGATTCATTTCTACAAATATGATAATTTGAAGAAAAAAATTAAAATATAATGCTAGAATTAAGAGAGCACAGAGAGTACTTTTCTCTACTGCAAACTAGAGTTGAAGTAACATTTGTTATCAACACTTATTAGATTGTTGCACTAATCTAAAAAGTGTTGCTTAATTTTTTTCATGCCTAAACATAGAGAAGTATTGAATTAGATATAGTATTACATTGTATAAGACAATGTATGTAAAAGTGTTGCAAT
Source organism: Rubia peregrina (assembly GCA_032355705.1). NCBI lineage: Eukaryota > Viridiplantae > Streptophyta > Magnoliopsida > Gentianales > Rubiaceae > Rubia > Rubia peregrina. The sequence goes on from JAULKK010000008.1 coordinate 4,031,902, forward strand.
CAGTTAAACACAACATTTTTAATATCAAAAACTTTTAAAGTGTTACATTAATCTTACTCTGTAGTGGAATACTTTCCTTCCTACTTAGTTTGTAGTAGGGTTTTGTCTTCTTACCGGAAATTCTTCTTTCTACTTCTTTTGCAATATCTTTTTGGTTATTCTTCACATATAATTCTGATTGTTATAACCACAAAAAGTCTGCATTATAGTACAAATTGGGTGAAAATTGCATGGCCTTGTTATTCACTATTACAAATTAGACCTATCGTAACATTTTTTATCAACACTTATTAAAATATTACAAAATCTTATTGAGTGTTACTTAAACCTTAAAAAATTGTTACCTAAATGTTAAAAAGTATTGGATTAGATCTAATACAACATTACCTAAAATTATACTTGTAAAAGTGTTGCAATTACTCCAACTCACAACTCCACACACACCCCACCCAAGCATGCATAATAATTACTTATTCAAAGTATAACCTTGTAACATTTGTAATTAACTGCTAAGCAGAAAAAAAAATTTATGTTGGGATGAGGGCAATGAAATTTTAACATGTGACAAGTACGTGAGGTCTAAAGTTAGTTTAATGTATTTTTCTATTTAATATTCAATCACTTGCCAGAAGTTAAAATTTCACTGTCCCCTCACCCCAACATATTTTATTAATGTGTCTAATTCTCCAATAGACTGCTATCACATAGTATTCTTTTTATAATATAGTATACTGCATTAACTTGATGGATATAATCAAAGTTACAGTTGGATATTCATATGTAATTTTTGGAATATAATTTCTTTTTTTCAAAAATAGAAATATAATTTTTCTATAAAAAAAAATGTATTTTTACATGGGACGGCAATGATTAACAGTGTGCTAGGTACATGGTTGCGTTTTATACATATACCATAGCGAAATCAATTCACACCATACAGAGAGCCGAACACAAGTATGATTAACCTTTTTCTTATGCACTCCAATTTCTTTCATAAACATATCCCCCTGAAATGCAGAACAAAAATCATGTTAGATATATAAATAGATACTGAAAAGAAGGAAAATGAATAGTCATATTCTGAAAATGAAAGAAAAGTACTCCCTCCGGCTCAAAAATATTGGCTTAATTGAATTTGGACCAAAGTTTTATGTAAAATAAAAACTTGGGTGAGACGGTCTCACCTAATTTATGGTGAGACGGGGGGTTTAAGTAGAATTATTTAAAGATGGGAATGACATGGGTACGGGAGGAGTATTAAGAATAATAAAGGATAACTAACCTTGATCCTTGCCAAGCGACTTAATGCAGACTCAACCGAATTCTCAAGTTTCATCAACTCCTCTAACTCAAGTTCTTCCAACTCTTCTCCTTTCAGATGCCTATAGTCAAAGAAAATTTATGTGACTCCTTCATTAATTCCTATGAATAATACACATGACATAAATATATAGTACTTGATTTTATAAATGATTTGAATTAAATTGAACCAATTTCAATCATTAATTCAATTTGGAGTGAGCATATATGATGAAAAGTGCCTTATAATTTGCATCCATGCTTATTTGTCATACCTGAGCTCCAAAGTTTTGTCGTGCATTTCTTTGAGAAGCATGGCTTGGTTATGATGCTCCCTCTTCTTTACAACGGAAAAGAGAGACATGGAAATGTTTTCAAAATCAGATATAGAACAAGAACACAGCATATCAGGTACTCTAAAAGGACAACAAATGTAATATATGGTGTGTTTGACAGAGTTAATAAGTGTTTATCTTATAAACTAAGCAGATTTTAGTATTTGGTAAACAGTTAAAAAAGTGCTTATTTTAGAAGCAGAAGGCATATTTGCAACAAGCGTAGAAGCTAATCCTCCTCAACTTTTGAAATAAGTGAATTTGACTTATAAGAACAATTTTACCAAATAGTCTTATTTAATTAGTTTCATTTTCAACTTCCTAATACTTTTAGGAGTATTATACTAGATGATGTTGCATAATATCTCTCAAAGGTTAAAATAAAAAAGTTTAAGTTATTGCAATATTTTAATAAGTAATATAAGAAAAGTGATACTTGATCTCTATAGACTATATACATGGACAGCAGACTGCTTTTAAAAGTGTGCTTAATTTGTACTTCCAGTACACATTTATTTTTGTAAATTTTAATCAGAAAATTATATATTATGGAAAATATTGTTATAGTTTTGCTAACTTGTATTTTGACTAAATAATCTTCTCAAAAATTATATTTAAATATTAATTATTTTGGAGGCAGTGTAAAAACAAATATAACTCAAATGTTGTGTTAATATTTTAATCACATTCATATTACATACATACCGGACGAAATGGCTGCTTTCCTTGCTTGTTAAAATCTTCTGTACATCGCTCGTGCCTTTTGATCAGTTGCATCATGCTGCAGATATAAAAAAGAAAAAGTTAACATAGCAGCCATGATCTTCCATATTTTATATATTTAGTAGGTCAAAATCAAATCATACATTTCAAAATTCTAAACAGCACTATTAATACCCTTCCCATCCCAAACTTTATTACACAATAATTTTTATATAATTTTCAAAATATATCTTTGACTGTTAATATTTTACTCCCTCTATACCTTTATAACTAGCCTACTACACTATTCACTTTATATATTTTAGATTGTAAAAAATCAAGTATTATTTTTAACCACTCTTTCATTTTTACTCTCTTCATTCAATTCTCCCCACACATATCAACTTGCAAAAATAACAACACTTAAGCCATGTTCTCTAAATATTATCTTAACTGATCTGATTGATCTGAATATGAATAAGTGTGTTGAAAAATAGTATTGTTTGACTAAATTAAATTGAATTTGACTCAAACTAAATTTATGCTGAACTGAACTGATTTGAACTGAAATGAAGATAAATTGAAAACAGTGCTTTAAACTTATGAGGTCGAACATAAACGGAATACTTTCCAAATTTTTTTTACCTCAACTTTTCAATTTTAGTTCCCAGCCAAATAGCCCCTGAAGCTGTGTGTAATAATCATATTGTCCTCTTTAATACTGCAACTTGCCCTCGCTACCCCCAACATGGACATGCAGTACTCAGCACATCTGATCTTATCGACTCTCTATGCATTTGCCAGTCCAATATTTATAAACAAATTAACCCCTCAAGCAACCACTAGCCATTTTCTCGTCTCTCAGTCTCATGCAGATCACAAATTCTATACAAAACTACTAGGATGACTGTATATATTCTATCCATTTTTCTAATATGGACATTTTTTTTCTTTTATAAATGATTTTTTCTGGTAAGATTTTTTAAATTTTAACCTGCTTATTTCACTTTTTAAAATCCTTCACTCAATTATTCATAATCCCTCCATCCTGAGTTTAACCTGCTTGTTTCACTTTTTAAAACTCTGTACTCTTCAACTTAGTTTACCATCTAAATTCACAATCCCTCCATCCCAATATGAGGTTTCTATCACCTTCTGGAACGAGCATTTATACGTGTTGATGTGGTAGAAAATTTGAGAATTGAAATAAACTGGTCAAATTTCATTCGTAAATTTTAATCTATATAAAATATAGCTAAAATTAAAAAAAAAAAATTGAGACAGATAAAAATAATTAGTAAAAACCTTATATCAGAGCAAAGAGAATATATAAAATAAAATAGTAATATTGGAAGGTAGAAAGAATATCTAAGATATTTTTTTTCAACCCCACTCTGAGATATTATTTCAATTCAGAAACCTCACTCTGAAGTTACATGGTGTACTCCCTCCGTACCAGCCTAAATTACACATTTGCTTTTTTGGCATTATTCTCTATCAAAATTTGACCACATATTTAAATAGATATATGAGCAATAATATATACATATGTATTATTGTTCAATTCGTCATAACAAATAGTTTCTAAATATCAACTTTTTATTTACCATTATTATACGTAGGTGAACATATTAACGGTCAAACATATTTCTTGAATAGCGTGATAAAAGCAAATGTGTAATTTAGGCTAGGACGGGAGAGTACTAAGTTTAAATGACTTTATTGCATCCAACTTTATGTCCAGTCCTATGTCTTCCCGCCCCCATTGTTAGCTTTTGAACATGAGAAAGACTCGTATGAGATCATCTCACCATTAGTTATGGTGAGACAAAGAACTAAGTGAACTTTTAAAAATTACAAAATGTACTCTATGTCATCTCTCATCTTAAAATAATTGTAGTTAAACCCTCCGTCTCACTATAAGTTAGAGTGAGACCGTCTCATTCAAGTCTTTGTATTCTGACATACACCAGGATATAAACTCGCTACGACTCATGTGTGCCGTGTATTTTATTCTAATAAATCTGTATCTCCAGCAAAAAGACCCGTACTCTCTTATCTTAAACTAAATCGCACTCTTATTCTTTTTCAATCGTTATATATATGACAAAATAACAGGATTTTATCAAATTTATTGTAATAATCATTCTTTAAACGTCAATTTTCATGTATCATACTTCCTTTGTCCAAGATTAAATTTTCCACTTCACTTTATATCAGTATTCACTATTCAGTGTCCAAATTTGACCACATATTTAATATATATATATATATATCAACAATAATGTTATACGTATATGATATGATTGGATTCATCGTAACAAGTTTTTCTAAATATCAACTTTTTTTTATTTGGAAGTGTTGTTTTAGGTGCTAAAAATGTTAAATTGGAACTAATGCAACATTTTTACGAGTATTACCTTTGATGCATTAGATCTAACGCAACAAATTTTTAAGATTTAGGTAATATTTTCAAATTTTTAAGCAATGCTTTATAAGTTTTTATAACATTTTGATGTGTGTTACAAAAAAAAAGTGTTGCGATAGCTCTACGCTGTAATATTGGTCGTAAACGAAATTAGCACATGGAAAAGTTAAGGTAAAGCAGCACTGTTTTAGGAAGGGGGAAATGAAGAACTTAACCTTGAACTGGAATAATGGAAGAGTTTTCCGGTAGCCGAGAAGACGATGAGGGCAGTCTCGGCATCGCAAAGAGTTGAGAGTTCTTCAGCTTTCTTGAAAAGCCCTCTTCTCCTCTTCGAAAACGTCACTTGTCTCGCGGTTAAGTTCTCGATCCTCTTGATATCGATCCTCTGTCTCACCATTCTTCCTTAACAACGAGATCTGGACACCTCAAACCAACATGCTCGAGTTAGACTACTTTATGGATGGGTTATCGCATAAAGCACACATAAACAACCAAGGCCGGCCCTGGTGCAGGGCAACCAGTGCCACGGCCCAGGGCCCAAGTAGGTTAGGGGCCCAATTTTTTTTATAATGTATTATATATGTATATTTTTATTTTGAATTTTTTAAAATATTTAATATTTAAGTTTTCTATACAATTGGGCCTTTTTTTTCATTTGATCCATTGAGATCAGCATTTATTTTAGCATTTAATCTTATCTTTATTGGTTATGGAAAGAATAGATTTAGATCCACAATTAACTCTAATCTTAATCTTATCACATCATCTATTCATCTCCCCTCTCTTTATACCTTTCCCAATTTTGGTACCTTACAAATGACTAAATGATTCTTTTAGTCATCTATTTTTCAAAATGTTTTTTTAGTACCTTACAAATAACTGAATGATTCTTTTAGTCCTTTACTTTTCAAAATGTTTTTTTGGTACCTTACAAATAACTGAATGATTTTTTTAGTCCTCTACTTTTCAAAATACTTTTTTGGTACCTTACAATAAAAGTCTTATCTTATAAATAAATTAATATTTCATCGAAATATATAATAAATTTATTTTATACAAGAAAGTAAAGAATTAAGAAAAAAAGAAATAAAGAGGGAAAAATAAAATGTTCTTAAAAGAAATAAAGAGGTTGAACTAAAACAATAAAAGTATTATCTTCTAAATAAATTAATA
>JAULKK010000008.1:4046845-4073810 GCA_032355705.1 Rubia peregrina
TACAACATGTAGTAGTCATAAAGTTTATAACCCGATTCATACAACCCAAAAAATTTATCTTAATTTGTTCTAATTTAAACTTTAAACCTTGGTCTTTCCATAACTTATGGAAAGACCGTTTTTCAAGAGACACACTCATAATATTTTTGTAATTTTTCATTCAAACACATTTTATTACTTCTTAACCCAGATCCAAACTTGAAACTGCATCCGGCGTCAGCTAATAATTTTCGAGGTCAAACTGGTTTTGAAATCAAATAACCCATATCAACCCTATCACCCCTCATTTTCATGTCAAGACAGATCGACATTCATTTTCAACACAACACAACAACCACCATCATCATCTTTGACACTCATATCAAACTCACCTACAATCAAACTCATAATATAAACATTCAAAAAATCATCATCAATTCACCTTGAACAATGACATATATCAAGATTTATTGGTGGGTTCACCAATAACAAATTAAAAAAAAAACCATACGGGTGATAATATGAAGTTTATCACAACACATTCTTCAAATCTAAAGTCGTCGCCATAGAGTCAAATTTTAAAAAGGAAAGGAGAAAGTGTTAGACTTGAGGAAAGAACAAAATGAAAAGAAGGGGAAAGAAACAAAGGAAAGATGGAAGACAAAAATGATGGGAAAATGGATGCTGCTCGGAATGAGGGGGATAACAAAGATGTAATGTTTTTTAAGGTTTATTTTTACGGTGATTTAACGGATGTTATTTACTTTAGTCCACTCCAAACACATGTTCTGATGTTAGAACTGCCTTTTGTTATGCACTTTAGACACATGTTTCGCTCTCGAAAGCACCCTCGGAACTCCCTTAAAATTGTAGTTTTTAGTGCATATTTTTGTAGAGTTATTGAGACTGTGGTTTAACCACCTTTGTTTACTTTAATGCACTTCAGAAGCCTTTTTCGACATCAAAACTGCCCTCCGTTACGCACTTTAGACACTGGTTCCACCATTGAAAGTGCCCTTGGAACTCCTTTAAACTAGTAGTTTTTAGTGCATATTTTTGTGGAATTTCTTTAACCATCGGTTCAACCGTCATTGTTTACTGTAATGCACTACAAACACATGTTTTGCCGTCAGAAATGCCTTCGAAAGTGCACTAAAGTCAACAATGGACCCATCATACATCACTTTCAACGCAGATTCAAGTCAACCGTCATTAGATGACACTTGATGAATAAAAGTGCATATATACTCAAGATCAGCGTTGACTTTCACTTTTTTAAAAGTGCATATATATTCAAGATCAGCGTTGACTTCAAAAAAGTATAACCTGACATCAGAGACCGGCATTGAGTAGCAATTTTTTGACAGAAAAAATTAAATAAATAACATAAATACCCTTCACACTTTGGTTAGTTTTAGCAGCCACCGTTACCATTAGCGACCTTGAGGAGGAGGCCACGACGGAGCCAAGCAGTTGTATGATTCAGTACACGACGGCTCTACTGAACATAATGTTGCAGCTGACAAATGCATCCATGGTGATAGCAGATTCACATGGTCGTCGGAAACGGGGAGAAAATGGAGATATAGTTTTGAGGTTCCGCCACGATTCCATTCTTAAACGACTGGTTGCTCTTTGGATTTTTTTTTCCCGAGTTTTTAACTAAAAATTTATAGGTTTTTTTTTATCTTTTTAACTACCACAAATTTTGATCGGCATTGACCAAAATCTCAAGCAAAAATAAAGCTATATTTGCACACACAAAATGGCATCATATTTGTATTATTATAGAATTTAGGGTTATATAAACACTTTTACAAAGGGACAAAAATACTTTAGTTGTTTTGCAAGCCTTCCAAAACCAGTCCTATCTTAGTTATTCCTATTTGCATTCATCAAGAAAATTTCCAAAGAGGCCTTAAACTTCAGAGAGGTCATAATTAGTATATTTCTTCAAGAAAATTGCAGACATTCAGCCAAAGATCATCAAATCGTAAAGTGATATTCTCTTACTATTTTCCAACATCTGGTACACAAATTGCCTTGCTCACATTGAACATTGAACACCATTATTCATATGATGATATCTTACTTAAAAAGAAAACACGCGCACTTGGACAAGTATTACAAAACTTACAAAGAAAGGTACAAACAAACAGGAAACTTATCCAAAAAGCAAAAACCATGAATACAAAAAGATCATGAAGAACTCAGAAGGGTGACTCTTCGGCACAAATGAAGAACAGGCCAGAAGGACCATCATCGGGCAGCAAAGGGAGCCTCACAAGACTATGCGCGCCTTCAGCCACAGTCAACACGCCCGTGTGGAAGTTTATATCGGTTTTCACAAAACCGGGACACACACAGTTAACCTTCATGCTTGGCTGATTCTTCGCCACCATTCTTGTGTATGCAGCCATACCCGCTTTTGAGACTAGATATGCAGCAGAAAATGAAGGCCATCCCTTGGCTTCTAGAGCCCCTTCCTTGAAGTCTTTCAGAAATTCATTCATCACATTATCTAGTCTCTCTTCTGTAAGGCTATCGACATCGCTTAGTATCCCTTTAGCCCATTCACTAGGTATGCCCTGAAAAAAATGTCAACAGCTTATATTTCTGCGATTTCTCAGCTAAAACTCAAAAGCCTCAAAATTTGTAGGAAAATTCACCTTTATATTCCCCATTTGTGAGGAAACATTGACAATTCTTGGTGATTGAGATAGCTGAAGAAGTGCCATTAGGGCATCCGTCATTCTTCTTGTGCCATAGTAGTTTGTTTGCAAGCAGCTCGACGCGCTATCATATGTTTGAATCATTAAGACATTCCAATTGATTGTTTCTGCTGTCTGAATTCATCAACATTAAGGATCAATGAATAAAGCATGAATGCAACAAATCTCCTCATACGAAATTCGGACAAAAGATTTCCACACCTTTCCAACAGCAGAAGCTCGAAAAGCAATGTCATCTAGCTCAGTTCCACCTACTTCCGCATTGTTCACCTAAAAACCAGAATACATCATCAAGCTTCCGTTTATCGCCACGATAATCAAAATCTACCAACCCTAGACTAAGACATGATCAGCATATGATTCGTCAAGAACAGAACATCAAGAACTAACAAATGCAACTAATCAACAAACTCGAAAACTATCAATATGCCATAGGATTTGACGAGTAAGGTCATGTTCTCCCGAACTGCCTTTCTACTGAACTGAACTGAAGTGCAGATAAGCTGGGGAATACAAGTCTTTTAAGTACCAAGATATCGAGCCTTCCAACATTCGTCCTGACAAATTCAGCGAGCGAAGCAACACTGGTCGAGCTGATGAAAGATCACATCCCCAGAAACACCACCGGATTCTTGGAGCTTGCAAACTGCAGCAAGACCCCTCTTCTCATCTCTTGCAGTTAGCACCACAGTGGTTCCTTGAGAAGCTAACTGCCTCACAACATCAAAACCTATCCCTTTGTTTGCCCCACTGACAACAGCAAATCTGCACAAAAAAAACAGCACTTTTAGACAAATTTCAAACCCCAATTGGCAAAACAGGACAAGAAAACGCCAAATCAAACCTCTTCATTTCTGCCATTATGGTTTCTTGATTAATATTTAGTACGTGGTTTGTAAATTTTTCAACTTTGTTGTTTCTTCTTGTTCAAAATTTCATTTCCCAGCTCAGTTAAGTAGAGATCAAAGAATGTTCCATTTGCTCAGATTCTAGAAGAGCTTTATTGCTGAGAAGTTTCCTCGATAGTGCAGTAAACATTGAGCTTTTTGCTGGGAAATTTTTAATCCAATTAGGTTTGGAGAAGCAAAGTTGGATATGGCAGCCTCATCATGTCCCCATTTTAAAGGCAAAAGGTTGCAATTTTTTAGAACTGAATTCTGTCAGATCTGTTTTTAGAGGTTTCTTCTTGGCCAACGCCTCTAATCACATTTTGATTTTTGAAAAATCACATCAAAAATACTATTTTACAGTTGAAGGAAAAGATCGAATGACAGCAAACTGAGTTTAAAAAGATTCTGGCTCTTCGAATAACATAATGATAGCAAAACCTCCAGTATTATACAGGAGAGTTTATCCGTTACAGTGGTAAAGACCGTTCTCTTGTAACATTTCGAAAGAAATGATCAAAACTTTCAGAGGTTTGCATTTTGATCATTAGTTTCCTTTGTCTCTCTAGTTGGCCCCTATAAGCCAATTTGGTACATTTAGAATGCTATGCTACTATCCGCTGCAGAACTTTACACTAGGGTTTTGCCAGAAAAAATAACCCCCGGCCTGAGCTATATGGCTAACTGAGAAGTTCACTTTTCGTGAACAAGAGGACTGTAAACAGGATACCACATGTTTCTTTTCACATGTTGCAATGTTTCCTCCTGCATTCAATGTTACCAAAGTATAAAAGCAGTTAGACGCGGCAAAATGTGTGATATTCGTATAACTTTAAGTCATTTTCTTCCGATGAAGTACTGATAAAAATGCTTACTTCTGACATTCGCAGGAGATCTTTAGGTCCTACGTGATGATAGCCTTCAGAAACTTTGTCAGCGACAGCTGCGCGAACAACTGCTGCTGCAACCTCGGCTGTAATATTGCGAATACTGCAATCATGGAATGAAAACATAGAATCAGACTAGCAAATAGCACTGGCACAGATTTATTAGGTCTAATTTTCATTCATTTTTGTCTCTCACTGAATTCTATAGATTGTTTAGGTAAAATAAAACTCTGGTAGGGAAGCAACTGATGCAACGACAAAATTTGTGAATAACTAACTTACCAATCAATGGATGGATACAGGACTCCCTTATGAATTTCCTCCTCTGTCATGTAGGAGGCGAGGCTGCAGAAGCAAATTGAATTGTTTAATAAAAACCATCCGACATTCAGTTACCGGTAAACTTTCCAGTTTCAGAAGTACATATATAAGCCACAAAAGATGAAAAGAATAAAACAAGTGTTCCATCAACCTTTAGCAAAAGAAAACTAGTGAAGCTGTTGATTACAGCTCAAAATAAATGTAAGAAAAGAGTGGATTCATTGGATCCATGCTTACCATTCAGCAGCAGCCTGCAACATTCCATCAGTAATAATTCGAGCACCAGATACAAGAGCTCCTAAACCAATCCTGAACCAGCCCAGACAGAAAATGTAAGTACTCGGTTATTAGTAATAATTACATAAACCAAAAGGAGTTGTAAATATTAGCACCAACCCAGGAAAGAGGTACATGTTATTTGCTTGATTCACGTGGCCAACTTTTCCATTACCTGAACATAAACTCATGAGTAACTAAATATAAAACTAGATCCATATTTAACATACTGTCTAGTGTCAGAAGTATAGACAGCCTAGTATTACAGATAATTCACTACATATTCAACAGAGTATTAAACTTTAAATCCACAATATATAGTCCAAAATTTTATATACAAGACAAATCTAAACCTATCTTACCAAGATCAACATTTTCAAACGGGCTGCCACTTGCAAAAACAATATTTTCACCAGCATGTTTGAAAGCATCCTCAGCAGAGCATTCGGCTGTTCAAGTCAGAGAATAATGTTCAATGGAATTGAAAGGTTTATAAGAAGAGCTCATACGTGCAACCAGAGAAGTAGAGCAAACCATTCTTAGTGGGATTTGACATTGCAAAAATAGCAGGCTTGATGGAATCCGACTCTTTCATTGCCTTGAGCACCTAGAAACAAGTATTTGATGATATGATCAAAATCCAGAACTCAGCACATAAAAAAATTAGCTATAATAAGTTAATGCATCATCATTGATATCCTTTTTGCCACATGAAAATTAATGTCAATCAAAATACCAACATAATGAGGCGAACCACGAACTTTACTCCAAGATCACTATCTTGCAACTTTACTCCAACACATTACATTTTGTCGTGTCTGTTAGTAAGGATCTAGGATTGTGTTCAATCCATCAGTGAAGTGTTGAAATAGATTTAAAAGGAAGAATATAAAGTGTTAGAATTCTTTAGGGAGAGGATATATCTAATTCCCAATAAGGATTATTCTTGCAACAATGTAAATTGCAATAGAACAGCTTTCTGAGTTAGCGAGATGGTAGTATCAGATTCCACCACACAATGGAAAAGAGAAAACATGATGCAATAACAACCAGGCCTTTACCCCCATCATGTGGGATTGGCTATACTCAGGCACAAGTAGTAGGTCCAGTGAGTCATCCAATCCCAAGTGAAATACGATGCACAAATGGGTGAATCACACACCGATAAGGTTGAGGTAAGATAAAAATGGAATGAGCACCCACCTCCTCATTAAAAAGGCCTCCAACACCAGATAAACCAAGAAGCACATGAGGTTTGACCTTTTTCACCTAGAGAAAAAAGAAATAATAATGTGCAATCCTGATCAGTCCTGATAACAAATTTAAAGTGCTCATCCTCCAAGGATGTGATAAACGTATCGTAGTAATACATGGCAAATTTTATTCTGAACAAACATAAAAATTCAGGCATGTGATTCTGTAATGCTCACCACTTCAATGAGAGTTGCACCCTCTCTAAGACCAAATGTCTCAAGATCTGTATGTGTTTTCGCAAATGGGGCAGCTGCGGGATCAATATTCTCCCTATCATTTGTGATCAGTCCCTGCATTCATCTCAGACAAGTTTTAGCCATATTTTTAGAGAAATGAAAATTTGGATCCTTTTGACTTTTTATAGATCCTTCAGCTCCAGTCAAAAGGGACTGGAGCAAAGGAACTGCAGAAATCGGGAATAAACTAGCAGAAAATTTTGAGCCATACATCCTTATCTAGCAAGAAAAAATGAGGATTTGCCACTGGCCCTGCCATCCTTGAAACAGCCTGTAGTGCCATGTTAAGTACACCAAGCCCCGCACTGAGATCCAGATAGCATTGAAAAGAATGTCATGCTACACCATATACAGCAAAAAATATATTTAACAAGTGAGTAAGATGTCATAGCCAACAGTATTACCTTCCAGCTCCAACAACTACTATTTTCTGATTTGCAAAAGCAGATAAAGGCAGGCCTTGTGATCTAACAGTTCCAAGTAGCCCAGCCAGTGCAACACCTGCAGTACCCTGCAAGACAAAACTATAAGCTCGAATACTACTACTTGGAGATAATCAGGCTACAAATTTTCAATGACACTTTCTACCAATTAAATAATAAGATGAAAAGAATTTGGACAGAAGTTAGTCACCTGTATGTCATCATTAAACATGCAAAACTTTGTCCGATAGCGTTCCAGTGTTTCAAAGGCCCACTTCATTTGAAAATCCTCAAACTGAAAGGGTTGCAAGAAGTCAGTACAGAGTCAAAAACAGAGGTAAGAAATCATAAAAGTACAGGTTTGAACCTGCACAATAGCCTTTGGCCAACGAGCATGGATGGCTTCCATGAGTTCATCAACTATGGATAAATATTCTTCCCCTTCCAACCTTGGTTGACGCAATCCTAAATCTGTCGAACTAAAAGAAATTCATTAGAGAAGCACACAATAGATAACTAAGTCAAAGACCATTCATGGAATGAGTTCCTTGGAAACACTGAACCTCAGATTATATGGAAAACCTAATCATAAAGTACACTGTGAACAAATGAACTCACAAAGTCGATCTTCAAGGAGCCTTTTATTGCTCGTCCCCACATCAAGCATAATTGGAAGTACCTGTCACAGAGTGACAAAGGTATTGAAGTAAAGAAAAATTATGAACAAACATAATAAAGTCAAAACATATAACGAAACAAACAAATCAAGGGATATAACTGTAAAGATAAGCATGCCATCACTTTTCGATCTGATTTATTATGTTATTAATCAAAATTGATCTTAATGAACAAGATAAAGGGGAACAAGACAAGGTACATACACGTTGTGGATTGATCCCTGCAGCTGCAACATACATATCAAGCTTTCCAATCGGTATACCGATTCCCTGAACACCAAATCACCCAGCCCGAGTATATGACTGCCATCTGTTATTACAATCATGTCAACCTGCCATTGCCAATGATATCTTATTCATCAATCTTGCAATTATAAATATAGTAAAGATAGAACAGCAGGGGCCATACTCAGGTGTTGAATAAACAAGAATTCACGTGGAGTAATGAGTCAGAAGTAATGCTATTTGGGGGGAAAATGAAGCAAGAATACAGGAAGATAGTATGCGGGCAAGTAAAAACCTCACCGATTACAAAATCATTCATAAGAATAAGACGACCAGTCCTATGCAAGTCTATAATCCTGTAAATACTAACTTACACCATGCCAATTTTTTTGCATATATATCAATATACCAGTTTTATTAATGAAAAAGTAGGGGAACAAAAAAGTAACAGTGCGCTTTTAAGAAGCCTTCATCAGAAAAGCATATTTGCTTTTAAGATATTCTGCAAAATCATGCATACCGATTGCGGAAAACCCCTTCTGAAACATTATAGCAGCAACACAAGTTCAAAATCTTTGTTCCATAATTTGATTCAAACATTTATCAAATGCAAGCATAAAGAGTGAACTGAGAATATGTAAGTGAGAATCCAAGATAAAGATAATACCTTAGGAGCAGGCCAATTATAGATCATAGACATCATTTCTCCGTTATCCTTGGCACTGAAGTACATTCCATGAGGACGTCTAAATAAGCCTGAATATTTTTGACAAACCAGTCCTACTGTTGGAGTATATATTATGGGAGAAAATTCTTTGATATTATTGATGAGGACCTGCAACAATAAAGCGAAACTTGCATCACACCAGAGTAACATTCAAACTTACAAGATGTTCAAGAAGCAGTATCTTCCATAACACTTACACTATAATACAATGTCTCATGGAGAAACTTGCATCACGCCAGAGTAACATTCAAACTTACAAGATGTTCAAGAAGCGGTATCTTCCATCACACTTACACTATAGTACAATGTCTCATTTCTATCATGCAGCCCATTCAGAATCCTCCACGTTGATAGAGCCACAAAATCCTCTTTCTGACCCTGCGTATTCCTTTCCAGAGAATGATATGATTCCATAAAACACGTGTACTGCGGCTCAAACGATATCACACGAGGAGGAGGAAGACCACGGAGTCCTAGACGTTCTCTTTTCGTCATAGGGAATCCAGTATCCTGATTAAGCGGCAAATAAATGATTATATCTTCACTATCATGCTACGAGACTTTTTACCATTTGAGGATGAAAACAAGGAGAAATTCCTGAAAATATAGTAATCACATGAAATGGAAAAGCACAATAAGGCCCTAAGAAATTACATCAAGAAGAGGCCTTTGGTTAAGCACACCAGATTTATTTCACCACACTATTCAGAAAGAATTTCTGATCAACTAACAAGTGACCATTCTCATTTATCCATTGGGTCGCTTTGACCTATAGTATGTTAGATTCATATTATAAGAAAGCAACACCTTAACATAGTCCCTCAGTAAAACTTCATTTGGGGTTTAATCACACTTCCACTCATATAAGATAGTGCACTAAAATCATTAATAGTTTTCTTTTCTTACATAAACAATGCCCTTTTCGAGGGAAACTAATTGAAAACGGAGACATACCAATTGTCCTCTCCGGGATAATAACCCATTTTTTGCTTGACAATAAATCTGTGGGGAAATCTTGTTTGCTAGATCCAGGAGCCAGGATTGTAGCTGAAAACATTCTATAAGCGAGAACTCATTCTGCAGTCAAGAGAAAAGATTACACATCACATATAACATTGTACTAAGTTATAACCCAATACTAAACCCCACTATGAGAAACACACAAGTTAGAATTTATCATCACAAAACTGGAAATTACTATACCCCGTGATAAGCGGATGAAGACACACTATGAGAAACAACAGGATGACTATTCATGACTGCAATCAAAATTCCAACCAAAACTAACATTATAACAACGAATCAACTTGAAGAAAATAATGAGAAAATGACAGCATACCATTAGACAAAGCACCATTAGACAAAACACCATTAGACAAAACACCATTAGACAAAACACCATTAGACAAAGCATCATTACACATAGATAAATCGGCCAGTGCCTTGTAACACTAAATACAACATTGAATTTCAGATTGCGAAACTTATTATAGGATCACTTCGTTGTCTTTTCCGGGAGCTTGGCCGGTGCTGGAGCCGTCGTAGTTCCATTTCGGCAGCTTTGAAGGATCATTCACCGGACCAGAGAGAGTTTAATCCCATTCACAGCACAACTTCAGTTAATATAATTAATCACAAATTAACCTTAACATCCACAACTTATAATCACAAACATCATTACACTCGATTTGCTTCTGAGGTTTATTCCTCTCCCGTCGACCCTGGAACACGGTCAGTAATATCAGCCTTCAGCAAAACATTTGTAAAGAGCCATAATTTATGTATATTTTCCGGTGGTTAGAGTTCTCTGGTTAACCAGAGATTTCAAGAATCATTTAAAGGGATGAGAGAAGCAAAAACAATACAAAGCAAACCTATACAACATCAAGAAAAGAGTATGAATGCAGGGGAGAAAAATGGAAAATCAACCATATGTATTTAGCAATAACTTTCTCTGTAGCGGAGGAGGCCATACGGAGATGTCGCCGTCGAAATTGAGCAGCTCTTCCCAATCAACCGCGTCCGTCTCTGCCTCCTCCTCCTTTTCCATCAACACCTCCACAAACTGCCTCACCTCATCCCTACTCCGCCCTGTCATCCACTCATTCACCTTCCTCAGAACCGCCTCCGCCACCACCTCCTTTCGCCAGCCCCTTGAAACTCATCCACCCTGAATCAGGACAAAAATACAACTCACACAACTATTACAATCTCCATGAAATTCACATAAACGAATTTTAAAAAAGAAGAAAGGGATTGGAAAATAGATGAAGGAAAAGGTGAAAGCAGAAACCCTTTTCAGGAGTTGATGATTGACCAAAACGACGTTGTTTTTGGGCTGCCACCTACAAAAATTTGACTATGTAAAATGGATTGGAGAGGAATTCTGGATAGAGCTCAAACCACTAGATAAACAGCACAAAGTCGTGAAGATATGTAAGTTTCAATGCACAGAAAGTAAGTTTAAGGTATTAAATTGTTCTGAGACAAATACCTCGAGAAGAAATGTGTGAGAATCAGATGCGGTCTTAATGTCTCCTATCACATAATCAGTTTCATTCCTAGAGTAAGATAATCCAACACCAGCCGGGGAATCCAAATAAACAATGTTGGAGACATGAAAGGGGATGAAACACGATTTTCTCTCTCAGTGATTTAGAATT
Organism: Rubia peregrina; assembly: GCA_032355705.1. Lineage (NCBI taxonomy): Eukaryota > Viridiplantae > Streptophyta > Magnoliopsida > Gentianales > Rubiaceae > Rubia > Rubia peregrina. The sequence goes on from JAULKK010000008.1 coordinate 4,058,132, forward strand.
GCATTTTAGAATGGAAAGACAGGTCAACAAACAGGCTCTAATGCATTTCAAAATCGCTTACCAAATTCAACAAAGATGAAGATCCCCCTCACAATTACATTTCTCTTTAGGCCACCAATCGATGGTGACACATGTGTAGTTATCATCTGTCTCGACAACTTTTGTGGTTGTTTCCAAGGAGAGCACTACTGTCTTCCCCAAATTTTGCGTGAAAACAGAAGGTAAAAACTCCAAAAATATTGCAACGAAAGCCTTTAAAGTCATTATTCAACTAAGGATAGCTTCACATGAGTGTAATGGACTACAAGAAGGGAACATATCAGTCAAATTTTAACCTCCGAAATTCTCTTATATCTATCAACATGTCACAGAAAATATCAAAGAAAAGAGAAGTTATCAGCATTTATACGTCAAAAACATTAAATATGGTACAAATTTGACAAAAATAAATATGCAGACTTTAATGGCTGAATATCACTCCAAGAGTTCAAAATCAGTTTTAAGGCATGAAATATTCTTCAGCTGACTTCATGGTATTTTTCAGCTGAAAAGATTTGTAGTAGTCCAAAATGCAGCTCTCTGGAAAAAAAATGAAAGTTCCAAGATAATCATCTAGAGATACTCAAGCCACTAAGCTACAAAGCCACTATGATAAACAAGACAATGTGAATACTTCACATTATGTGAAGATGCAGAAAAAGTAATATCCACATAAATTTAGCACGTAATATACACGTAAATTATATGCATGATTACTAGCAACAAATATATAATATAATACAAAAAGATACATGCACGTGATGCATGCATGAATAATCGTATTGATGAATACACAAAATCTATTACAAAAAATGGGGATTTTAATTATTATTTCTAAAAAGTAGTAATATTCATTGACACTATTTGTATTTCTATTTATTGAAATAATCATGTGCTTATTACGTGACCATTTCCAAAAAAAAATTATTAATCAATTGAGAGGTAGGAAGTTCTTAAATGGATTTGAAAATGGAGGGAGGATTTAAATTATCTATGGTTACTAGATTAGGGATTAATTTATATAGATATTATAGAAATACAAAATATCAAATTAAAAACTGAAAAAGGGTAAGTATTCTCTTTTTGGGGGAGAATCAATGATAAGTCTATATATTAAAATGATCACGTATTTATTATGCGCGATTTCAAGAAAGCAAATTAATGATAAATAGTGAGATGTGAAATTTCGAGCGGGTTTTGACAATGAAGAAATTTTAATTATTTGTGGTTATTAGATTAGAGATTAATAGAGATGGGGATTATGGAATTGCAAAATATCATTTTTACAGTTGAAATAAAGGGAAGTATTATTGTTTTGGCGAGAATCGACTGTACAAACAAACACTTTTTTAGTATAAAAAATGGATGTAAATTGTGTGTGTACATTGCAGAAATACAATGGCTTTCATCAATCCACTTCAACTTCATAAGAACTTGTAATGTTGCTCTTTGACAGTTTGTAATATGATTCTTACAGCGAACATGACCACATATGTCAAAATATTTGGTGGATAATAGTTGCTTGCTTCGTCCGGACTAAGTATACACACAAAAATAGAAGGAAATTGAAATTTTTATCTAAATATATTGGAACATGTGACATTATTCATTTCATATTTTGTTTGTGATGAATGTGAGATGTCATGTGGTGATGGTTAAAGATGATTAAAATATGTATTGGGAAACATAATTTTGGTTATTTGCCACCTTAACTATTGGACTATTCACGTGCATATGCACACAAATAATCTTATAGTTAAATCTAATATGCACAGAAAGTGATATGCACAAGAATATAAGTGAAGAATTAATATTTAAGTTGCTGGAAGGTAGGAAGAAGATCTAAATAGATTCTTTATTAAATTATTGATATACAATTTAATTCTTCAATGGAAGTTTTCATTAACCTATTGAAACAGTTTGGGAAATATGGAGTTTTAAATTTTTTTAAAAATAAAGGAGGGATATTAAATATATTTAATGATTATATTAGGGATTTATGGATATGAAGTTTACGAAAATGAAAATTTTCAAATTTACAATTGAAAAAGGGTAAGTATTTTTTTTATGAATGTGAGATGTGTCGCTTTGGCAAAAAATATAATTAAAAGGAAAGTTTTGCCTAAGGATTACATAATCCATTGATATTAAGTAAATTTAGGGTTATATTATTTAACAAAAGAATGTTGATTTCACCGTATTCGAATGTATTCCATTGATACGAATTTATAGAATGTACATGATAGATAAACCATATTCTTAACATAAGCAAGTAATCACAGTAAGCTGTGCATGGTACTGTGAAATTCAATCATCTTTACATGGTATGCTATAGATCACAAAAAAATTCAACTATACTCTATCCCCCAGTAAGCTAAGCATCCGATTATTAGAAGAACATGGCTTGAAATTGAAAAAGGTGACGAGAGAGATCCTTGGTAAAGAATTGAACAATATGGAGCGAGGTTGCCACATGATGAACCTTCAAGTTGACCGAAGACATCATTTACGAACAAAATAACAACATATATGTGATATGCTTGGCCTGTTACTAGCAACATGGTTATGAGCAAAGAAGATAGCAATGATGTTGTCATAGAGTAGAACATGTGGAGGAGATAATGGAATCGAAAGATATTAGAGAAGGTGACAAAGCCAAGCAACTTCAACCGAGTTTGCGAATGCGTGGTATTTGACTCATTTCAGGAATATGTTACTGGTGCGATGGATTCCTTCGAGATAAATATAACAACTGGAATTAATGTGGTGTGACATGCTTACTTGGCTGATATGCAAAACAAAGTCTCAAGGAAATTCCCAGGATCCAGCTCTAATGCTTAAGTCAATATTTTTATTTACATTGGCTTGTTTCCTATAAATTGCCATTACCTGGTTCCTCGTCCTGAATCTTTAATTATAGCCAATTAAATGAGTGATTTCCGCTAATTGTGGTCCATGTTGTTCCTTACATTACTAAATCGTGGTCTTATTAGGATGGTCATGGGTGCTGACCATCGTCTTTCTTGAGATAAGGTCATATGCGCGTCATGCGAGTTGTGCTTTATGTTAGCTTTCCCGGTTCATTGGTCACGATGTATTATCTTTTGGCGTGGACTTCATGTGGATATGGGAGGTGTATACCATAATCCCCCCTAGCCATGAAGTCATTGCAAGCTAATCATAACAAAGTGGTTATTAAATGTACTTTGTGAATTTAAAATACAAAATTGGTGGCGAAGTGAGCATTACCTTCTTGGGTGAAGATATATGGGAATTTGTAACAGTTATCAGTGGCCCAAGAATATGTAGGGTTAGATTTTCGTTATAAAAGAGAAAGTGAAGGCTTGCATGTACTGTTATTTAAAAGTCTTTCCGTAAGTTATTAAGTTTCTTCATAAGGGAATACAAATAGTCTTTGCATTTATTTTTTATATAAAAAATAACAGGTTGTAGTAATGTTCTTACCCTGATTGATGTATCTATGTTAAAAGGGTATCATCCTTATCTATATGATTGTGAGGTGGTAGTTCCTGCCATTAGTGACATTGTATCAAGGTCATCGACCGACATGTTTAGTGTATATGAGTGTCTGCTACAATATGGTTTGACTATTTCGATTCCATATTATTTTTGAGCATGTTGGGGATCGAAATAGTCACAAGGAGTGGCCATATTGGTGGGTTGTTTTTTTCCTAAGTTATGATTTTAAAGACAAAACAACTAGCAAAGTCAAGTAACTATGCTAATCATACAACAAACTGGAAAAAAGAGAGAGATAAAAACAACAAATGACAAAGCCTTGGGGACAATTGATTTCCACTTCCAAACCTCTTATAGATCATCGAACCATTCACTCTTTCTATCACATTCATTGCCTATGGAGAATGCTATCACTTTCATTTAAATAGATAGACATTCCTTTTCTTCTTAATAGTAATTCACAAAGACGTTCAACGACCATTTGAAAACCTCATTGATGATCACTTTAGACAATCAACACCGTAAAGGTATTTCATCAATGACATCATACACGAAACATAGCTCTCACAGGTCCTCGCCGGCAACGATGCCAAAATTTTGGAGGTTGTTGTCGTAACTCCAAGTTATAATTTATAATCCCTAAATGCTTACCACATACAATTAAGTAGATAGCGGAAAATCGGGGTCATCCACGAAGAAGAGAGATTTTCCTAAGGGTTCATGCATATAAGGTTGGATATAAGCCTATATATATAACAAGTAAAGAGGGTGGTCTTTGGTTGGTTTTTCCTAAGTTATGAAATTAAAGACAAGACAACTAGCAAAGCCAAGTAACTATGCTAATTATACAACAAATTAAGAAAAGGAGATAAAAACCACAAATGATAAAGCCTTGGGGGAAATTGATTTCCACTTCCAAACCTCTTATAGATCATCGAACAATTCACTCATCCTATCACATTCATTACTTATGGACAATTCTATCACTTCCATTTTGATAGATAGACATTGTGTTTCTGCTTAATAGTAATTCACGAAGACGTTCAATGGCCATTTGCAAAACTCATTAATGATCACTTTAGACAATCAATGCCATAAAGGTATTTCATCAATGTCATCATACACGAAAGAACCATAGATTTGATAACAACTACAAGCATTTTACCAAATCCCTAGCCATTTAACCAAACAAAGCATTCATTAGGTTAGACCTAGAACAATCAACATTCAAGATTCTACCTTCTACTGCTACCTTAGGATAGATATGATAACAATCAACGTTAAAAAACTCATCTTAGTAAGATTAACATAATTTTCACAACAAGAAGTTCTAATTCCACGTTCTTGAATTTTCATGCCAAAGAGCTAAGACATTTTACACTCTCCTAACATTCTAACACTTAATAATACAAATACTTCATATTCTCAAACAACCCATAGCATAAATAAGATAAACATACACATTAAGAACACAAAAAATGCTAAATAACAAATGCTTCTAGAAAGAGTGAAATAGAGGTTCTTACTACATGAGTTTGGAAGCTTCAATCAACTGCTCCCAAGTGCAAAACTAACCTAGATAATGAAAACACATAACTAACCTACAAAAATTAAGAAAAGAAGAAGAAAACCTAGGGTTTTTAGCCCCAAGTCATGCAGGAAGAAGATGATGATGAGAGGATAAGGTTCTGGTATTTATAGTACAAAAAAATCTGGCCACAGGTTCGTCGTGACTCGCGACCAAATCCTTGTGAGTCGCGACCGATGCTAAATGCAGCATCTCATTTCCTTTTCTTTCTTGTCTCAAGTCCTCCCCTTCACTTCACTTTTCTTCGATTCCTCAAGTCTTAAAAGCTCAAAAGAAGGTCTTCAAGTATTCAAAGCTAGTCTTTAAAGCCTTCAAGGTCTTTGCGGTCTTCAAATCTAGTCTTTAAAGCCTTCAAGGTCTTCGCGGTCTTCAAATCTTGATATGTTTTCCTCATCACACAAAATCCCCTGGAAAAGTAACAAGAGCACAAAATTCGCTCTTAACTCTCCTTAGAGAATTTCAAGGCAAAATGCAACATATAGAGGACAAAAGTGTACAAAAGTGAATCCAAACTACCCTAAAATAACCATATAAAATGGACACATCAGGGAATGGACTTATTTAAACCAATAAACACAACTGCAAAAAAGGATAACATTAAAAAATTATCATAGTAGACTATAAGAAAGATTACATCTTTAGAAGTAGCGAAACATCGCTACAAACATAATAAATAAATAAGCATGATGTTGTGAGTCAATCTGCTCCAGTGCAGATGCATAGGCCATCGCATCTACACCATGTGGTAGTTATGGAGAAGGCAACCATAACATCATCTACTGAGCGCTTTCACACAGAAGGATACCCAACCTAAAAATGGGAAATTATACAGTGTAAGCACTCACCTTAATAATATATTATACCCTATTATTGCATAATCTAATGAACACTTGAAGTCAATCAAGTGTCTTTGTCGATCGTGCAACATATTGTTCCCTAGATCCAAGCCAATGCAAGTCAATACTTCTCCTCACTTTGGTACTTCTTAACTCCCGATGATATAGGGCGGAACAAGGGAACACCAGCCATTAGCCTCCACCCCTATTTCTTTAACCCCAATTTCTGATCCTATACAACATATGGGAAAAAGATATGTACAATAAACATGATTCATAGTATTCGCAAAAGATAAAATAGTTAAAACCCATACTTACAGCTCGTATGAGTATCCTTAGAAAATCTCGTTAGAAACATTAACTTGGCCATCGTTCACCAATAATAGAGTTAATCCCTCTAAATGACCCATACAAGATGAATTACTGACAAACCAGTAAGTTCTTTGACACAAGATATACCCACCCCCAGAGTCCCACACCATGTTTACCATACGAAGCTTACAACTTGCACACATTCACAACAACTTTAGTACAACACGACACACACAACGCACAACTACTAGAACATATACTGAGAAGAACGTATCACAACACAAATACAAACAAACAATAACTGAGTAAACTCTCTAATACAACTGTCATTATGTAGAGGTGACTTGCACATAGGAAAATGAAACAACATTAACATAATCCCTAAAAAATTGTGAGTTCTCACCACAACACACATCTATCCCATCTCTTATTTTAGCTTAAAACCAGAACAGTTCAAAAGCACTACCTATATAATAGGGAATCATTAGTCCACATGGCATAGTTATCCAAGCCTACAAATGAACTAAATAACAACCACCTACACACACAAATTATGAATGAGGTGTCTCTTACCCCCTCCAAGTATAACTTTTTCTTTCTCCGACTTCCTCCGGTCATTCTCCCCCCTTATGTGATTTAGGGGGTGATACGCTTGATCCAAGTCATCTCCGATCCAGGTGCGGGAGCGTTCTGCTATCTTTATCGTGGGCTTCTTTGAGGACATTACCACAGTTTTCTTGCTTCTCAATATAATGTGCCTTCCTTCCTCCTCCATTTCCTTCTTATGAGAGCTAACTTCCTGGTCTACTTGTTCCTGGAAGAGTTTACCGGCTTTATGACCGGTCATCGCCCGCCTGGGCTCTCTGGTTCCCTGGATTTCTCTCTATCCTCCATCTCCCTCAGCTCCTCATCATCTCCCTCTGTGAGGCCATAATGGTCTGTAGGATTTCCGAGTTATCCGCCAGCTCAGTGCTGTTTCGAAGCCGATTCCTTTCTCCCGTCAGTGTGAGAGTGAGCTCCTCTTTTGAATGTGTGACATCTCCCACCATGACATTTTTTTGTTTATCCCGAACAACCATTCTTCCTTCCATGATGCTTTCTTGAGTTGCGTGAGTGCTATGATTGAAGCGGCCCCCACAGACGTCACCAATGTTATGTTTGATTTTGGTAGTAGTCCAGATCCCGATCCTAACTCCTTGTTGTGGATAGAAAACCTACAAGACAGAGAGACGAAGGTCAGGCTGGCTGGCGCAGGGCCACACCTGCTCCGACAATCAAGTCAGTTGAGGGAGTAATGATAGGGTTTCTAGCAAACGTATCTAGGAATTTGGATAAGTGATCATACATTTCCCAAGTGTTTATCCCTAGGTATATAAGTTGGTGGCCTGATAGGAAAATTGTTCTACCTTGTCAGACCCACATATTCCCGTCAAAATGAGGATTAGGCTGATCGAGCCTTCTTTGCTTATTGGGTCAGTTGGCCCATATCTCATTACTCTGCAATATCCCTTTTGGCATGGGCAACTTTAACTGGAATATCCTCTATCTTCTTTGACGTCCGACAAATCTCTGAAAAACAGGACTGTTCACAAGACCGTTGACGATGAACTCGTTAGCTACGTAGCTCATCACTCTGTTAAAGAAGTTCCCTCTTCCCACCATAATTAACATTGATTTTAGACCGCCGAAATTGGATACAAGAACTAGGGATTTTCTCCCGCCTCAATGCTTCAAATTGTCTAGGGACCTCACTTCATTTCCCATATCCTACTCATTAATTTTACCTATAATATTTAATTTAAATAAATTTTCAACCCAAAAAAATTGAAATATGAAATTTAATAACATATTTTTATTTTTAAAATTTACTTTCACAAAATTTATTAATATTTTATAAATTGAATAATAAGAGAAATTAATTTTTAAAATTCAAAACTAAATAACATTACATTTGCAAAAACCAATTATTATACACAAATTACAATAAATAATTATATACTAAAATATTGATCTAGTAATTAAAATATTTAAATGAATTTTCAATAGAAAAGAAATTAAAATGTTAAATTTAATAGTACATCTATTTTTTAGGGTGTACCTTCATTTAAAAAAGTATTATCAAATATTTTGTGATGTAAAATAAAATAATAAGAAAAAATTATTATTTTTAAAAAACAAAATAAAAAAGAGAATTACATTTGCAACGACCAATTATTCGAACTAGATTAATTAAAATAAATACTAAAATATTGATATAGTCTGACCAATTTTTACAAATCAAAAATAAAAATATTGATTTAGTATGACAAACTGGCCCCACGTGTGGTTGCATCTGTGGTTGCTTAACATAGCAACCATGGAGTGGTTTCTTAATTAAAAAACCACCAAAAACTATGATTGTAGGGGGTTTGTGGTTTCGTAATGGTTTCTTACCATTAAGAAACGTATGTACTCAATTTATATCTCATTTTAACACATTGTAATTTTTTACTCCCTTCGTCCCAGAGAAATTTGTACAGAATCTTTTTACGCTCTCCAAGAAACATGTTTGTCTGTAAATATGTAAAACTACAGATAATAACGACATGTAAAATTTTGATATTTCGAAACTATATGATACGATGAATCTAACAATATATCATACGCTAATATTATTGTTCATATATCTATTCAAATATGTAGTCAAAGTTCGACAACTTTGACTGCCAAATAGTAAGTGTGCAGATTCGGCTGGGACGGAGGGAGTAATAGATTAGGGACTTAATTGTAAGGAAATTGATATTTTATCAATTAGAGGGTTAGGATGAATTCACATTTTTTATATTCTAATTATTTAATTTATTAAGTGTTTTAGATCATATTGAAGATTTCCATTTGAAATGTTCGAGTTTTGAAGAATTAGAGTTTTGAAGTAGCATTAAAGAAGTAAGACGATTTTGAGGAAGAAGGCCAAATACTAAAATTTGATAGAAGCTTGACAAAACAAGCTTCGCGGGCTGCGACATATACCTCGGCCCACGGAGGACGTATTTCAGCCCCTTATCTTCTTCATTTTTGGAACACTTTTTTTCTCTCTTCCATTACTCTCATCCAAAAATTATCTCTCAAAACCCTAGTTTTCATTTATTACTTGCTTTTAATACTATGTTTGCCATGGATTTTTACTCTTTAGTTATGAGTTTAGCTAATCTAGGCTAAATATACTCTTGAGACCATTGGTAAGCATTTCTTGTATGAATTTGTGAGATTTGTTTTATCCTATTTTGTGCTTTGATTATAAAGTATGTTTTATGCTTTCTTATGCAATTAATGCTTGATTAAAACTAGGGTGATCAACTAGTTGATGACTGTGAATTGATTATTTGCTAGGATTTTTATCAACCCAAAAGACTTTGACTTTTTGTCGATGTGATTGTCGTTGGTCAATGTTAGGTTATATTGGATGTGACAACTGATTATGATTATTAATTGATGAAATTTCTTAGATTTAGGTGTTTGCTTAATTATCGAAGTAGTACACTAATGATACCTACGATGAAGGCCGATCCTCGTAGTCAGCATTAGGGAATATAAATGTGCTATCCCGATGTTTCTCGCTTGTAGAATATTGTGTTAGTTGTATTTGGTCTCTATATTTATTGTTATTCTCAGGGAAGTCTATGACACTGATCGTCTAGAGTGACCCTAGGGTAAGGGTTATTTTGTGGGGTCGATTGCCCGTTCTAACTATAACTGAGGAGAGGTGAGAAATGTCTACACTCGAAAGGTGTTGACAAGTTCTCCACAATATTTGGTTAATTCATAAAAATAGGATAATTATTCGATGATCAAAGAATAACTAAAAATGCAAACCAATTACGTCCAAGACTCGTTATAACCTCAGTTACATATTTCGTGCTAGTTGTGATCGTAATTACATTGTGTGCTCTAATTGTTGGTTAATCTAAATGTTTAAAGTAGTCGTAGTGTTTTTTAAAATAAAAAACCCCCAAATAAGTTACCACACACGTAGAGTGACTTCTTCGTGTGTTTTTAATTACATTTAACACTCGATAAAACCTCATTTTCCTCGTGGATGACCCCATCTTACCACTAGCTACTATTTAGTAGTTAGCCGTAATTTGGGCCTATAAATACTATCTTTCAAAGGCACGATCACGGTCTCCCATAAACCACTATAAAAACCCATTGCGCACACCCTAGGAGATAGTGGAGTTGCCTAACCAGTCTCAAATGAGGTTCAAGCAGGCTCAAATGACATTAATAACTCACAATTAACTGAGGAAGCATTAGGGAAAAGGCAACAAGGGAAGCAATCAAGTCTGAAAAGTTCACCAAGGTTCAAAGTATTTGCTTATGTTGGTCAATGAAAGAATTCGTGCTAGTCAGGAAACATGAGAGACGAGAGGGAAAAGAAAGTCAGGAAACATGAGAGACGAGAGGGAAAGGAACCCATCATTCGACCTGGGAGACATTGCCTTTGACAAAAGGTGTTGCTACATGAGAACTGTCTCAAGAAATTGGAAGATACTAAAAAATTGATTAGATTGTCATGATTGATCATGGAAAAATGGTTATTGTAGGAGCCTGGACTTAAGAGGACGTTGTCTTAGTAGTGATGAACACAACCAAAGGAAATGTCTATGACACTTTGGTGTTGTCCAAAATAACCACCAAGAGGTATATGAATCTAGCCAATTGGGACTCCAGAGGGTAGGCGAACCCCATGACAATGAATGTTCTCAACAACTTTGTTTCAGAGCATAAGCCTAATGTTTAATTTTTTATGAAGACTAAATGTAATAGTTACAAGATTAGTAGGTGGCTGGAGAAGTCATATTTTACTAGTTGGGAAGTAGTAGATGCAATTGGTACTAAAGACAGACTATATGTAGGTTGAACACCGAAAATCCAACTAGTGGTACCCAATAACTGCCAACAATTTGTATTTTGTAACATCACCTCCAATTTGGAGGAAGAATGAAATCTATTATTACTGTATGGACATCATGTCAAGAAAAAAATGAAGGAAGTATGGAATGAGTTGAAAATATTACTTGCCAGTATCTCATCACCACTTCTGGTGACTGGATATTTCAACGAAGTTCTAGGGAACGAGAACAAGAAAGGTGGAAGTGAGGTTACGACTCGAGACACAACCAATGTTGGTTAATGTTCAAAAGCCAATTTATATTTACTACCAATGTGATTAGGAACCTAAAGGGTCATACACATAAAAGTTGTGAACCAGGTTAAAATTATTAAGGAATTAACTTATAAGATAAATTAATTCTAGGGACTATTTGATAAATAGGCTTTAGGGTTTACTTTTAAGAAGTCCAAGCCCATTTATATGACATTATAAATAGCATAGTTCCAAATAATTGGAAGTAGGACTAACAGAAGTTCATACCTAGCCAGTCATTTCCTGCAATTAATCAATCATATGAGATAGGATCTTGACAAGCAGTCTATGTGAATATCGGGAGTCTGAACACGTGTAGAGGTGTGGTAAATTCACCTCAAATCTTGATAGTTTATCGAGGTAATACAAACATATTGTTCATCGATCATATATGTATTATTCCATGATTACAATGTGTTCTTGGCATGAAATCAATTTAAGTTATATATATGTTTCGCTGCTATATAATTATTGATTTACTAACAGCCAATGTGCTAGAGCCTAGAAGTACTACAGCTGGTAAACCTAATAAAACTACAAAACAAAGATCATTGGTTAACATGGTTAAACAGAAGGAAGAGCGATCAGCTGATACTTGAGAGACTTGATAGAGGCTTTGCAAATTAGGCATGGTTTAATAAAATCCCAAGATATATGTTGAGTAACCACTCCATCTTAAGAGTAGACCATGGACCGCTGACGTTTGAAACGCATAATCTAAATAACCAGGTCAGAAGCAAAGGTAATCTAAACTTTGAAACCTTTTGGGTCCGTCGAGATGAGGTTAGGGAAATTGTTAAAGCATTGTGGCACCCGTCGGACCAGGCTAAATCACCAAACTAAAGACCACGAAAACAAAGACAAATGGGTAGGATTTACCATAGACTGGAAAACACAATGCAAAGGCTCAGTAATGGGAGTAAGGAAAACGTAAGATATCTTGAAAAAAGAATTCAACGAAACAAGAACGAGATTGACAGATTACATAGAAGCAACAACTTCGAGGTAGCCAACATTTCCTTAGAAGAACTTGATGACCTATTCATTCAAATGACGAAAACAAACTTAAATAGATGGAAATAAGAATACATGCTTTTTTCACAATTGGGTGAGGAAGAGACAAGGGAGAAACCACATCATGCAGCTTAAAGAAAACTAGGGGTGTGGGTGGAAGATACAATGGAACAACATGAACTAGTGGTGGTGCACAACAACACCGTGTTTGTGAAAGAATTAGTAATGCCAAGATGCTTTTGGGCAATCAAATTTGGAAGACGTCCTTCAACTCATTCAACCCTCGGTAAACACAGGGCAGCGAATGAAATTATTGGCCCAAGTAACAGAGGAAGAAGTTTAAAAAAGTAGTCTTCCAAATAGGGAAGTGAAAGACCCTTGGGTCGGACGGAATACCAATAAGTTTCTACCAACACTACTGGGAGGAGGTGGGCAAGGACATTACAAAAGCCAATCTTGGCGTTCTTTCAAATGTGGAAAATGCTGAAAGAGTAGAATCACACCAACATCAAGCCCATCCCAAAATTCAAGGTACCGACTTAACCCTCCAATTTAAGGCCAATAAGTTTATGCAATGTCATATATAAGGTGATGGCACAAATCCTGACTAGTAAGATTTAAAAAATTATGGGGCACCTAATTTTAGAAAATTAAGCGGCTTTTGTTCAGTGTAGATCCATAATTGAGAACTCATTAAAAGCACATGAGATGGTAGAAAAGATCAGGAAGCATAAATATGGGAAAAAGGTCTTAGTGGCCATAAAAATAGATATAACTAAAGCAGACGATATAGTCTTGTGGGTCTTCTTGGAAAAAAGTTATGGAATGGATGGGGTTCCCAAGGATATAGGCCAATTGAGAAATGGAATTTGTAGCAATGGTTATATATTCAGTCAAGTTCAATGGAGCTTGCTCAAAAACTTTTGAACCAAGGCAAGGCCTGAGGTAGGGCTTCCCTCTATTACCTTTCATGTTCATCCTATGCCAAGAGACATTATAGTCAATAACGACGTCCATCCCATTCCAATGAGTGTGAAAAGGAGTACAATGTGGAGGAGCAGTTCCGAGAGTCTCAAATTTAATGTTCGTAGACGATTATATACTAGCGGAGGATGAGGTTAGACAGCTAGCCGCAACACCAAACTTATTTGCTTCATACTTAGGGTAAAGACTTAATTTTGACAAGTCAACGTTCCTAATATGCCAAATAGGGGTTCATATGCAACACATTTGATCACGTGTACTTTCAATATAAAATCCAGTCTCCTAGAAGGGAGATATCTAAGCCACAACATCAACTTTGAGGGTTCAAAGGTCAGATTGTTCAAGATCTTGCAATGGAAAATTATCGTGAAGGCCACAACTTGGAGGAAAAGTTATTTGTCAGTAATGGCCAGTATCACGCTGTGTAAGCATGTTATAACTTCCCTTTTGCAATATACCATTGAGACGTTCATGATCCCGAAGACAAAGACAAAAAAGGTAGATAGACGCATGGCTATGTTTATTTGGGCGGGCGATCCAAAAGGAAGGGGAATCCACTGGAAAGCATGACTATAACTATGCACCTCAAAGTGGAGAGGTGGACTGGAAATGTGCTCAACGTCAGATATGAACCAAGCTATGTTAGCAAAACAAGTTTGATCAATACTAATGAACAAGGATTCTTTTTTCTCTAAATTCTTCAAAGCCAAGTACTGTAGAAGCTAGAACTTTCTACAAACCGAAACAAAACAAGGAGACTCATTGGGGTGGAAGATCGTCACAGGGGACATGACCAACATCTATGAAAATTGGATCCCAAATCAATACAACCCAATCCGCTTTGAAAATGACTTCTTGCCAACTCTCGCGTTCAAAGTCTGTGACTTACTAGACAAGAAAAAAGAGTGGAGAATGCCTCTCCTCAAAGTTCTATTTCCTTCACATACGGCCGGAGAGATTACAAAGATCCATATCCACAACACATCTTTGAGCTCAAGACTATCAGGTGTGGGATAAAGAAATCTTGGGAAAGTATGCAGTCAAATTTGGTTACCGCGTAGCATGTGAGGGAAACACGAGACTACAACCCTCAGTATCTACTACTGACATGACTGATCAAGAACATGTCCGTATGTGGAAAAATTTATGGAATTTCAACCTCCCATAAAATATCAAATTCCACATATGGAGAATGATACAAGAAGCTACCCTAACAAATCCGAATCTATGAAACAAAAGAATGAATATATCAACAAAATGTCACATGTGCTATACAAAGGAGTAATTGTGGAGCACATGTTGTTTGAGTGTGAGTTCGTAAAGAAGGTTTGGTGGCACAAAAGGTTGGGACCAAACTTCAATAATAGAATGTTGCTATCACTTAGCAACTGGCTAATCTAATGGTTTAAGATAGCACTAGAACAAGAAGATAAGGAACTCGCGTGTACCACAATCTGGGCGATATGGTGCTCTAGTTATAAGGCAACAATAGATTAAGCTCAAATATCTGTAGACCAGGCAAAAACAAAATCTAAATGGAATTATAGAGGTGTTGAATCCCGATCACAATATTCAGCTAGGAAGACACCAGTCACCAGTGACAAGAACTTACGAAGGAGCCGATCATGGTCGGAGAAATACAATTACAATGGTTGGAAAAAGAATCAAGGTCAAATTCCTAGGGATCACAATCATTAATACGGACGCAATCACAAATCATTAACACATTGTTCAAGAAATATGTTTGACTACGTATAATAATGCATTAATCGGCTCACAAACTTTATAATTACTACACGTTACGTAGTAAAATATTAATATTACCACTAAAACCTTTTACTTTATTTTATTAAACCCGTCTTTCTATAAGTCTATAAAAAAAATTCTAAAAAAATTGCCTTAAATTAAAGGATATATAGAGGATTTAGTGAGAATGGTCAGAGATGGGATAGATTTGAACGTATAATAATGTATGATCCACTACTTATGGTAACCCTACTTATGATGGTTACCATATTCATCCCATTTTCGATCCATCTTCATAAACAAATTACACTCCTCGCTTTCATTAGACGAATGCTGTACGGACGTTCACTAAAATTTGCATCACTGTTATCCCTAGTACTCCCTCCGTCCCAACTGCACACTTTTTGGTCAACTTTCTCATACTATGTTTGACCAACAATAACTTTATTTATGTATAATAATGGTGTATTAAAATTTGATGTTTAGAAAATACAT
>JAULKK010000008.1:4073910-4084845 GCA_032355705.1 Rubia peregrina
GAGATATTGTTGGATTCCCTGCATGATGTATTTTCTAAATATCAAATTTTAACACACCATTGATTTAAGTAAATAAAGTTATCGTTGGTCGAACATGACCTAAGAAAGTTGACCGAAAAGTGTGCAGAATTGGCTGGGACAGGTAGTATCAAATTATAAGTGCAAACGTCACACAGAGACCCCAAGCAAAATAGAAGTTCACAGAGGACAGCAAGAAAGTAAATTTAGGCCACTCACACTGAAGCACCAGGTTGGTTTCATTGATTACTAAGAAATCTGATAAAATGTTTCTATTACTTCCAGTGGTTTCGCTACAGTCAAGTAGAACGAAAACTATATTTAGTTTCAGAAAAAAAAACTGGCGAATTGGCTATCTTAAGCAATGAATTTGTCATATGACCAGAACTTCTATGTAAGGATACAACTGCGAGAAGTAACTGAACGGCCTAAAAAATGCAGTATAAGGCAATTGCTTACAGTATTAATAGTCTCTGTCTAAATGATATATGTGTCATCGGAGAAGAGAGTGCAAGTCAACAATGAAAGAAGCTAGTGCATATCTCAGTAACCTAAGGTCTTTAGCTAATATGCAACTTATAAGTTACTTCATCAAAAGACAACAATCTACTACTACTGTTTGGAAAACTTTGATTTTATCTTTTCAGGCATTTTACATTCAACCATGGATGTGCCACTTAGAGAAGTGCATATGTTGTATTTAAGGGTAATTACTAATTAGATAAAACTCATTCATTCATATAAGAGTAATACGATCCTCAGGCTGAGAGCACAAATTTCTTTAACATTACAGTGCAACCTATTACAAATCATTTCAGCAATTTCAGAGCATGCAAGCTCATCTTCACGAACAGAAGTTCAAAAAATCAAATGCGAATGCAATTACTTCTCAAATTCTGCTAAGCCATAAAAAACAAATCTAAACAGCCGTGCAAGCGAAAATCTATCTGTCTAACTAAAAAACAAAAGCTTCAAAAACATATATACACTCTACAATTTCAATATTTGGTAGCAATGCAACAAATGAAGCAGTATCACCTACAACCTCCCGAATGTCGGTGGAACAAATAAAATAACATCATTCAATATTAAAACAAAAACAGCGGAGCAAAATGACAGAACACATACAGACACACAAACACAACCCGAAACCCCCCAAAATAGCCCTAACTTGTGGGCAAAATTGCCCATGCCGTACCTTTAAAACCTTCATACAATTCATGTTTTTGAGTCAATCTCTGATCATTTCAACTGTTATCCTCATACAGCAGAACTGCTTGGAAGCCTTTGGAACATTTTCAAAGTTGTTGCCAAAATGACCTTGAAAAATTAGATATTGCACTTTCTTCGGACTTCTTCCCATTGCGTTCAGTCCACTCATATTTCTTCAACTCATCAGAACTTTTGCAGAAAGATCAGCTATGAGTTTAGCCTACATAAAAAACTCAAATATTTTATATAACCACGTTAACTAAATTGTAAACAGATGGAAGCCCCAGGTAACCACATACAGTTGAGTATAAAGAATCATGTTTTTTTAAAAACAATTTTAGTACCAGCAACAGGACTCTTTTTGTCGAAAAGGAGTTAGTTTCAGAAACTGCTTCCAAAGTAAATGGCTTCGAAGTATTCTTTGGCATGAGTTACGAATTTTACATGATAAGACAACTGGAACATGCGTTCCATAAAAATTGACAAAATTTTCCGTAAATCATCAAAGTTTCACATGAATTGACCTTCCTCTACACAACTACAGAAAAATATAATGTTTCATGATTCAATACAAGTAAGAGTTTGACTTCACATTTACAAAGATAAAACTAACTTGCAAACTTAATAGTAATCTGGCACATTAAAGACTCTCCCGCAAGCATACCAAAAATAAGACACAAGAGCATTAATAGTTTATCAGCATTAATAGTGTATCAGCATATCAATATTAGCATTCTATTGGATTCGTTTGAAACATTGAAAAAGGAGGATCAGAGATTGCCTCAAAATCTTACATAAAACATAGTTTTACCCTCGTTTGAGTTGTCCTTAAAATCTTACATTAAACCAAATCTTCATTATAGCTCTTTTAGAAGAAGTCAGTGTGTACAACAATGGAAGACTGAATTTTGGCTCAGAAAGGTGCAGTAGCTGCATAGTATGAAAAGGTCAGGAGGAATTAGGACAAAGGCTAAAAAATATATTAGGCTAGGCATTTAGTCAAACACGTTGAATTCATAAACAAACCGATATACATACTACCGTAGAAGAAGTGTTACTCTGGAGTCAAGCCAATCCGAAACTCAATGAAATTATGAAAACATAGCCTAATTCAAAAATACAATACACTAAGCAGCAAAAAATGTAAGTTCCAAAACAAAGAAATTTGAAACCAAGTAAATAAGGGGCAAGTTGATGATGATACAGAGAGGTAAAAGAGAGGAGAAGGGGGATGAGTGACTTACCAAGAGATTGAGAACTCATGTTTTGGTGAAAAAGTTAAACAGGGAATGGGATGGAGGGCGACTGGCACAGGAGGTGGCTGTACGTGGGGAGGCGGTCAGAGGAAGTAGGAACGTGAAGCCATCTTCAAAGGAAAGATAGACCGTCTACCGTCTACGGTCTACGGACTACCGGCAACCGTCTCCTAGATTGAAGCAATCTGAGAAGAGGAAGCAAGGAGTGGACGAAATGAAAGCACAACGACCCCTGACCTTACCTAATTCCCAAACAAACAACTCACGCTTTTAGTATAGTACTACTCCCTCCGTTTATCTAAGTTTGACACATTTTTTAGTCAATTTTTTCAACCCACATTTGACCATTAATAACTTTAACTATATATGTTAATATTATGTAAGATTTTAATATTTGAAAAGTACATGCTACGAAGAATCCAACAATACCTCACATGATAATATTATTACTTATATATTACATGAAATTTATAGTCAAACGTGCCGTGAGAAAAAATGGTTAAAAAGTGTGTCAATCTCTTTTGAAATTCATATTCTTTGCTTTTATACTGACACGTGCATAGGATTTCCTTTGGTATGTATAGTTTGTGATGTGACATCAAATTGGTATGCTTCTTTTGCATACAACTAGTGATAACAGTTGTTATCAATATTTGACAATTAGTATTAAAGTTTAGCTATGTGATGATAAGTATGAATAGTTTAAGACGCAATACAAATTGAAAGGTTATAAAAAACATTATCTGAAATCTTTGAGCACCAAAGTAAAAAATGTACATGTCATTTGAAGACATCATAGTATATTCCAAACTATAAACATATTCATGTTAATTACATGATTTTCAGTAATTCACAAGTTTGTAAAAGAGATGTTTGAAGTAAATGAGTACTGGCTGAACAGCCTATAGTGCCATGTTAAGTACACCAAGCCCCGCACATCCAGATAACATTGAAAAGAATGTCATGCTACACCATATACAGCAAAAAATATATATTTAATAAGTGAGTAAGATGTCATAACCAACAGTATTACCCTCCAGCTACAACAACTACTATTTTCTTATTTGCAAAAGCAGTTAAAGGTAGGCCCTGTGATCTAACAGTTCCAAGTAGTCCAGCAAGTGCAACACCTGTCGTCCCCTCCATGACAAAAATATAAACTCAAATACACTACTTGGAGATAATCAAGCTACAAATTTACAATGACTCATTCGACCCATTATATAATAAGATGTAAATGATTTTGGGCCCAAGTTAGTCACATGCATGTCATCATTAGACATACAAAACTTTGTCCGATAGCGTTCCAGTGTTACAAAGGCCCACTTCATTTGGAAATCCTCAAACTGAAAGGGTTGCAAGAAGTTAGTACAGAGACAGAGGTAAGAAATCATAAAAGTACAGGTTTGAACCTGCACAATAGCCTTTAGCCAACGAGCATGGATGGCTTCCATGAGTTCATCAACTATGGATAAATATTCTTCCCTTTCCATCCTTGGTTGACGCAATCCGAAATCTGTCGAACTAAAAGAAATTCTTTAGAGAAGCACTTAATAGATAACTAAGTCAAAGACCATTCATGGAATGAGTTCTTTTGAAACACCGAACCTCAGATTATATGGAAAACCTAATCATAAAGTACACTGTGAACAAATCAACTCGCAAAGTCAATCTTCAAGGAGTCTTTTATTGCTCGTCCCCACATCAAGCATAGTTGATAGTACCTGTCACAGGGTGACAAAGGTATTGAAGTAAAGAAAAATTATTAACAAACATAATAAAGTCGAAACATATGACGAAACAGACAAATCAATGGATATAACTGTAAAGATAAGCATGCCATCACTTTTCGATCTGATTTATTATGTTATTAATCAAAATTGACCTTAATGAACAAGATAAAAGGGAACAAGACAAGGTACATACACGTTGTGGATTGATCCCTGCAGCTGCAACATACATATCAAGCTTTCCAATTGGTATACCGATTCCCTGAACTCCAAGATCACCCAGCCCAAGTATACGACTGCCATCTGTTATTACAATCATGTCAACCTGCCATTGCCAATGATAACTTATTCTCCAATCTTGCAATTAAAAACATATTCAAGATAGAACAGCTGGGCCATACTCAGGTGTTGAATAATCAAGAATTGAAGTGGAGAAATGAGTCAGAAGTAATGCTATTTGAAGATAAACGAAACAGGAATACAGGAAGATACTACGCGGCTCTAGATGATAAGGTCCAGGTAAAACATCACTGATTGCAAAATCATTCACAGACAGTGAGTCCTATGCAAGCATATAATCCTCTAAATACTAACTTGCACCCGAAATGTGTACATTATTATCAGTTATTAACTGAAAAGTAGGGGAATCAAAAAGCAACAGTTCGCTTTCAAGAAGTCTTCATCAGAAAAGTGCATTTGCTTTTAAGGTATCCTTCAAAATCATGCATACCAATTGTGAAAAGGCCTTCTGAAACATTATGGGCTATAGCAGCAACCAACTTCAATAACTTGGTTCCATGATATGATTCAAACATTTATCAAATGCAAGCACATAGAGCAAACAGAGAATATGTAAGTGAAAATCCAAGATAAAGATAATACCTCCGGAGCAGGCCAATTATAGATCATAGACATCATTTCTCCCTTATCCTTGGCACTGAAGTACATTCCGCGAGGGCGTCTAAATAACCCTGAATAATTTTGACAAACAAGTCCGACTGTTGGAGTATATATGACAGGAGCGAAGTCTTTGATATTATTGATGAGGACCTGCAATAATAGACCGAAATTCACATCACACCAGAGTAACAATCAAACATACAAAATGTTCTAGAAGCAGTATTTTCCATCACTTACACTATAGTACAATGTCTCATTTCTGTCATGCAACCTATTCAGAATCCTCCACTTCGACAGAGCCACAAAATCCTCTTTCTGACCCTGCGTATTCTTTTCCAGAGAATGATATGATTCCATGAAACGCGTGTACTGCTGCTCAAACGATATCACACGAGGAGGTAGAAGACCACGGAGTCCTAGACGATCTCTTTCCGTCATAGGGAATCCAGTATCCTGATTAAGTAGCAAATAAATGATTATATCTTCACTATTAGGTACACTAAACACCTCCCTATTTCATAAGAATCTCATTTATGATATGACTGAGATCACCCGCTACTACAACTACAAATTAATGACGAATTTTATCCAGGAACAACTCAACAGAAAACTTCGGCTAATAGTCCAGCATACTATTACTTATTATCATCAGCTAAATCATCAAACAGTTCTAGCAGCTGAGCTACAAATTTTCTACTTAAAAACACGCAATTCACAAAAACAAATTCCTAATTCAAACTAGCATAGCACGAATTCTGCAGCAAATAACACAAACAAAAATGAAGCACAATCTAAACCGACAGCGGATGATCAACCGACCTTGTTAAACCACGGATCGTGGAGGATATCCGCGCCGCGCTTGTGGACGATACACGGACCGGACATCGCCGTCGTGAACCTCCGCGGTGCTCGGAGCCTCGACGCCGCCGCAGATCGAGCTACAGTCCTCCACATTGTCTCTGCAACCACAATCCTCACCGCAAAATTCAACGGGGACGGAGATCAGCAATCCTCCGCCACAGCTCAACCTCCACGTCAACGAATGAGTCCGACTGCTGCTTTCGCGTTAAGCAAAGCCGCACCTACTTTCTGTGGCAGTATTTATGGAGGTTAAATGATCGGGATTGCACTTACCATATGTGAAGCAGCCATTAACACACAGTCACACACTAAATTGAGAAGGAATATATACTGATTGCAGTTCGATCAACTTGACAAAAAAGGAAGCCCGAAGTGTTAGATTGGACAAATGATGCCCGAAGTTTACGGGCAGGGACAGGTTGACGAATGGGGAAAGTCATGGGTGTTGTTATATCACATCCTGTATTTTACTTGTTTACGCCCTAATACGTATACATACATGTATAAATTAATTAAAATTTTAAAAAATGAAAAAAAAGGCCCGCCGCCTGGCTACCACGTCCCAGCTGTCCCAAACCTAGGCCCACCGTCGTCCCCGCCGTTCAAGGCCAAGCCGGCGGTGAGAGAATCGGGTTGTGGGAGGAAGAAGGAGAAGGAGAGAACCGGGGGTGAAGGACCGGGGGAGAACAGGGGGAGAGAACGGGCGGGCGGTGAAAGGAGAACCGGGAGGGGGCGGTGAAAGGAGAACCGGGAGGGGCGGTGAAAGGAGAACCGGGAGGGGCGGTGAAAGGAGAACGGGAGGTGGGCAGAAAGGAGAACAGGGAAGCGGGCAGAAAAAAGAACAGGGAGGCGGGCAGTGAAAGGAGAACCGGGAGGCGGATGAAAAAGAGAGCGGGAGGTGGGCGGTGAAATGAGATTCACGCGACGAGCGGCTAAAACTGACATAATGACTCGCGTGTGCATCTCATGCGCGAGATTAGTGATGTCGACAGCGGAGGCGAAATCGACGTCGACGGCGGAGACGAGGTCGACGTTGCACCGCGGAGCCGAGGTCGACGCACGATTGAGGCAAGGTCGAGGCGAAGGTCGACGGCTGACGGTTAACGCAGAGGTCGACGGCGAACAATGGAGGCGGAGGTCGACGAACCCAGTCTTCTCCGTCCATGGAAAACGCTTTTGCCAGCGAACTTTTCAGCATGAAAACACTCCGCCGGCAACCTTCGCAGCCGAAAAACACCACCGCCGGTCGGGGTCGAAAAACACCATCACCGCCCGGCTGCCAAAAGACACCATCGTCGCCGCCGCAGGCGAAAACACAACCACTGCCGCCAGTATTAGATTATGTTTAAAATGAAATTCAAAATACATGTAATATTCATGTAATAACAAATACATGGTGTATAGCCTAAAATATAGGGCGTGATATAGCAATTCACAAAGTTATTTGAGGAGCTGCCCGAAGGAATTGGCGGGCAATAGGGGTACGAATGGAATTTCGCTAGTGAAATCTTTGCCTCTGGGCCAATTGCTTAAAGGTTTAGGTACTCGTAGCTTTTATCTGGGGAAGGTTAATTTATTAGAAAAACATAGGAAACCTAGTTTTCCTCTCTTTTTTCCAAATAGTAATTAATTTTCGATGTAGATTTCCACATTTAACTTTTAGAAAGTCAAAAATACATACTATTATTATATTTGTTATGTGATTAAAACTATTTTAAATATATAATTTATGATAGATTTAATAAAATCTTACATAGAATTATTATAATATTTTGATATATTAGTACATTTTTAACGTCAATATTTAACATTCCTTTGACTTAAAATCAAAACTGAAACTAAACCAAAGAAAGTATTGACTTGTCGCTGATTACTAATAGCGTAAGAGCTGTGATTGTGATTACTTTGACTTTTAAACCATTTTTCATTTTTCATCAAAACATTTATTTGAGAGGATTGTCGATTTATTTCGTTGTCACATTAAATGATTTCGATGTTAAAAATATCGGCATAAGATTAATTTTGGTATTTAACATATAAAATTCGTAATATTATAGTTTTATAATATGTGAATAATTAGATGTGTTTGTGGTGTTGGTTTAATCGGTTTTTTATTTATTCGGTTCGACTTATTTGATTTTGCCTCTAAAAAATTAAAACCAAAACCGATCTGAATAATTCAAAAAACCGAATTATCTGAATCGAATTCAAAATTTGGTATTGATTTGAATTTGGTTTTAAACTGAATAACCGAATTCATGTGGAATTATTTTTTAAAAATTACAAAAAAAATTAATTTAAAATTTTACAATAATATGTAACTTTAATTTATACATCATCAAACTCAAGTGTTCAAAATAAAAATCCAAAAATAAAAATCCAACCACTAAAATAAAAATTCAACCATAAATTTTTTAAAATTATATTATTAATACATAAATTATTTTTTAATTATAATTCGATGTTTGAGTCGAATTTCGTATTGAATTTCAATATTCAAAACCAAACCAAAAATCATATTCAAGAATCGGTTTACTCAATTTGGTATCCAAAAATCGTATTTTAAATTTAATTCGGGCTATTCGAATTCAATTTATTCAATTTGAATTTTCAATTTTTCCCCACCCTGGCGATAATAGCCTGTGAATATGAAAGAAATTGACTTAAAAAAACATGTGTCAGTGGCTAATTCTGAAATGCAAATCTTCACAGAATGTACCTTTTTCATTTTAATGACGGACTCATATTCTTTATAGATACATAGCCATAGGACTTGTAGAAAAATGAGGTCGAATTTTTGTGGCATCTTATTCTTGTTCATGTAATATACTAGTACAATTATTAATTGGATCGATTCTGCATTTTCTTTCTTTTATTTGTATCCATCCTATAAACTAAAGAGTCCGTCTCTTGAAAGACGATTTTTCCATAAGTTATGGAAAAACAAGGTTTAAAATGCAAATTAGAAAAAAGCAAGATAAATTTTCAGGTTGCATTAACCGGGTCATAAACTTATAACTACTGCACTTTGCATACTAAATTTTAAATATTGCAACTAAAATATTTTACCTTTCTATAATTTTAATCTATCCCCATTTTTCCATATGCATATGGAAAGACGGTCTTTCCCAAAACTTTGTTAAAACTAAAAGTTGAGAAATCGTCTACAAGTTCATGATTTTGTTTAGATTTTTACATTTATTTATTAGAGAAAATTGCATTTTTTACCCTATGTTTGCACGTAAGTACAGAAATGACCTTGTAAAATCTAAAAGTGCAAAATTAACACAGGATTTCGGTGACCAAAATGTCAACAGTCAAATTGGTCTGAATTCATTGAAAATACAATTTTACTCTTCCATTTAAAAAATTAAAATTTTGCAAAAGACTTTAATACCCTCTAAATTTTTTAAGAAAACAAAAATTTCTTTTTCCCTATTTCATTTCTTCTTGTTTCCTCTGATTCTCCCTCCCCTTGAAAATCCAAAAGGCAAGCACCGGCGAACGAGCAACGAATGAGCGGTGTTGGTGGGGGACGAGCAGTGGTGGGGGGCGACGGCAGGGATTTGGGCGACAGTGGATTTAGGCTTAGTGGGCGAGCACTGGGGGATTTGGCGAGCACTAAATCTAGGATTTTAGTGGGCTATAGACGAGTGGTGTTGGTGGGGGGCCGATGACGGATTTGGGCTTGGTGGGCGAGCACTAAATCTAGGGTTTTGGTGGGCGACATCAGATTTGGGCGACAACGGATTTGGGCGATGGCGAATTTGAGAAGAGGTGACGGCGGCGGGGTAGGGAAGTGGTGGCGGAACTTGGTGGTGGGGTACGGAGCAGTAGGGAGAGGTGGTGGTGGCGGGGAGAGGGAGCAGCGGGGAGAGGAATCATCGATAAAAGGGATGGAGGTGGTAGCCGACCGGGAAGAGGTAGTGGTCGATCGAGAAGAGGCAGTGCTCGACCAAGAAGAGGTGGCTGCAAGTGGGTTTCAATCTTTGATTGTTCTTGGCTGATTGGATTGTAGTTTGATTCTTGATCAAAAAAAATTTATTGTTTAATGGTTGATTGGGATTTTTGTTTGAATCGGCGCTCGGCGACGGCGGCAGTGTAGGGTGCTTGAAGTTGGAGAAGTAGCTTAGAGTTTAAGGTTGAAGAAGAAGCTTAGCGTATAACGATCATTGTGCTTTTACTTTAGGGTTTTTATTAAGAAAGAGGTATTTCTGTCTTTTAATTATTAGTCAACGCCGGATTTACATCAGCCAATGCTGGAAATCGCTCAAATGGGTAAACCTGCACATTTTGACTAAAAGATAGAGTTACTTCTGCACTTTCAGAATTTACAAGGTCATTCCTGAACTTTCTTTTTGCATTTTTCCATATTTATTATTATATTTTGTAGCATATTATTAAAATTTCTTGTGAGATAATCTGTAATTAAGAAAATCAAAATAATGTGCATTAGTGATAAAAGTTGAGTGACGTATGGTGTATAAGTGAGATATTCAGTACTCCCTCCGTTCAGCTATGTTTGACACATTTTTAGTCAACTTTCTCAAGTAATGTTTGACCATAAATTTTATGTAATATATAAGTGGTAATATTATCATGTGAGATATCGCTGGATTCTTCGTAGCATGTACTTTCCAAATATTAAAATTTACATAATATTAACATACATAGTAAAAGTTATTAATGGTCAAACATGTATGGGGAAAAGGCAAAAAAAGTGTCATTGTCTTTTTAACGGATGGAGTATTTATAACGGTCTTCTTTCATGTGGACGTGTAAACCTATAAAACATTATTATATTCGTTGAACACAAATGATCTACTCCCTCTAGTCCCTTAATAATGTCCTACTTTCCTATTGAGTAATTGTCTAAAATGATACCCACTTTTAATCGAAATTCACAGTTTGGTACCCAAATTTTAAAAATGCGCCATTATGGTACCCGAATTTACATT
>JAULKK010000008.1:4120941-4131682 GCA_032355705.1 Rubia peregrina
CTAACGATATGTCATATGATATATTTATTGTTTATATATTAATTTATATTTAGGGTCAAAGTTTGTAAAGTTTGACTATGAAAAAATAAATAGGAAGTTTAAAGTGGGACGGAGGGAGTATATAAGAAGCTTATCAAAGTATTTCATTATAGTGTGTATTTTCAAAATATTGACTTTTTATAGTTTAGGTAATACAAAATGAAAGATACCAGTGATCAAATATTTTTTGAGCTAATTATTTTTTTAAATAAGTTATTCGACGATGTTGGGAAAAGCGCCCAACAACGATTACAACAAGTGGAATTGACATCCAACATAACTAGCATCCAGCAATAACTAATATATTGCAAAGATATCTGGATTACATGTCAACCAGACTAACTATATGTACTATTACAGAGTAGCGATCCAATAAATCTGTAACATTGCCCTCGGGGATGTTAACTCGCTTCATGCAAAAATCATGACCACTTGGCAGAGGGAAGTGTACCGCGCATCAATATCACTATGTTATGTCAGGCAAGGATATTCAACAACTGCAACTGCACTTGATCCAAAACACGATCTATGTTGTCCAAACTGGAAACACCTAGAAAAATACAGTCGAGAACATAACTTCTCCTAGAGAAGCACACGATCTATAAAATCATATCGGACAAAATACATTGACATAAACAATCAAATCGAGTGATCATTCTGAACACAACAATTTAGTCTATCAGGTCGAAAAACAATAACGATGTATAGAGACAAATCCATACTTATTCAATAAAATAAACATTAAAAGAATATCAACTGGAAAAAATGTTGTTTCCCCATCTCCCCATGATGAAAAAAAGATTCACAAGGAAAAAAACTTTTGAGAATAGAAGAAGAAGAGCGGCTGCACTATAAGGTGTTTTTTTTACCACGCAGATGTTTTAGTAAGTGTGACTGTTTTTTATCCAATTGTTAAAAGTCAAAGTATGCAACTTATACTGAGACCTTAATAGAGTTAAATAAATTTATATTTATCTACTAAAATTATTAAGAAAAAATGCATATATAACCTTACATAATTCACATAAGTGCAAATATAACATTTTGATAATTGAAATAGTAAATATAACCCTAAATAGTCATTGTAAGTGCAAATATACCCATTCCGACATATTTAAGCTGGAATTCAGTGAACACACAATTTTATCCCTGTGAACAAACAAAATCCCACAAAATATTTAAGCCAAAAATCCTAGCGGTGGATCAGGTGGTGGAGGCCAATGACGGCGGAGGGAGTGGAAACCTTGGCGGTGGATCAGGTGGTGGAGGTGGAGGTGGAGGTGGAGGTGGTGGCAGCAGTAAAAGGGTTAGGTGGTGGGGGAGGTGGGAGCCCTAGCGGTGAGGGAAGGCTAACGGCAGAAGGTGGTGATATGGTGTCGAGAAGTGGTGGCTGAGGGCTGGAGATGGTAGCGGAAACCCTAGAAACAGAGGAGGTGGTATTAGAGGTGGTGGAGGTGGAGTGACGGTGGCGATGAACGGTGGCAAAGGTGGTGGTGGTGGTGGTGGCAGCGGAAAGGCAAATGGCATTTTAGTGTTTCAAATTTTAGTGTTTAGCCAAAGGGCATTTTGGTCATTTTTAGATGGTCAATGACTGGAATATAATTTTTAGGGTTATATTTACATTTTCATAGGTAGGATTTTGGTATTTCAAATTATCTCAAAGTTATATGTGCATTTACCAATTGATACCAGAATGCACACTTGGACATAAAAACATATCAATACATAATTTATCAAGTAATTTTGTGCATTTCAATTTTCAATGGCATTTGTTTTGGCTTGATGGCAGATTTGAATAATTTAAACTAATCTCTTCGTTGATGTCAACCTTTTCTTTTGAACAAAAACATTATTCCACAACACAAATGGGTAAAATATCACCATCTCCCTAACAATTCCATCAAGGGTAGCAATTTAAACCGACCCGAACCAAAATTTGGGCCGGAGCGCGGCAGTTGTTAGGGTCAACCCGACAGATGCCTGTTTTTTCCTCGTCTTGTTCCTCAGAGCTCTATTTCTTCAAATCAATTGTATAAACCTTCAGTCAGAAGAGTATGAATAATATAACCAAACTAGGTTTCATCGCAAGGAGTTTGTGAAAGATGAAAATCACATCACCACCATCCTACTATACTATCTACATATAATCACATCAAAGCATATCCAGCAACACTAATACATTTATGATACTATAGTCTCCAACAAGGAGGAAGACGTACATCTGACACGGATGTAGGGGCGTGACTCAGTTATGCTTCTTCACTGCCACTCTGATTGCCGATCTTCAGTATGTTGAGTTTGCACAGCGGGCAGGTGGCGTTGATGTAGAGCCATTTATCTATGCAGACACTGTGGAAATGATGCCGGCATGGAAGCTCACGAAGTTCAGTTCCATCATCATAAGTACAAAGGCAAATGCAACATTCCTGCAATCCATCAAAAATCGAGTGAAGCTATTACGCCTCTTTTCTATTCTCCTATTATAGAGCATCTAGAACAAAACTTCAACTTCCACATGAAATGAAAAGCCAGCCGCCTCGAAAAGTAAAAAGGTTTGAGTAGGAAGCTCTACAAGCCTCCCTGGCTGCTCTACTTTCTAGTTTCAACTGCATGTAAGGCTATCAATATATGTACTAGGATAATCTTTAGGCTTGTGTTCTTAAGAGCCTACCCTATCCAATTGAGATGCTGAATAGATTAACCTTCTAAAATTCTGTACTTCTCTCTTCTATTATAAGCACACAGTTTTCCCCTCGAGCTCTTATCACACAGCCACGACATAAACTTTATGCCATGAGAAGTTTAAGTATTGTACCAATAGAGTAAATGAAATAACAAACAAAAAATTGGACATACTGCATCCTCCAGGGGAAGAACATGTTCAACAGGGGCATCAGTATCACATTCGGTCATTATTCCTCCAAATGATTCTTGAATCTCAGTATTTCCTTTCTCGGAATCACTATATCTCCGAAATTTGAACTTTGGGAGTCTTTCAATGTCTTCCTTTGTTGCTCCTTCCTGCTTGGACAAAACAAATTTACAAATAAGAGCATCAAAGGCTAATTCAACAACATTCGGAGCTTGTGCACTTCAGACTTCCTCATTAGATAAAAGCAACTGTACAGTAGAAGTTGTTATGGGAAACATGGCTGGAAGTTAGTACTGTAATCAATTAACCAGCTCACATGTATGCCTGTGTTAGAACTAATAGCTGATTTGTGCAATTTAATACTAATAAATTACATATTACATCACGTGCTACTAATCCATACAGACTAGGATAAGAGAAGGTCCGTGATAATATATAGTAACTTTGACATGATCTTTTTTCTCAATAACAGGCAAAAATACTCTTATGGATGAGATGTAAAGTCTGTGCAAGACTTATCCATGCAAAAAGAGATAATTTTGGTTATCCTTGCTAAAAGAAAAGCCAGTATCCCTCAAATTTTAGTTTGAGATCAAATAATCCATACACAAATTCCTGTATGACCGACCTGATCTGCCACCGCATATAAGATTGCAATGATGCATGGTAGACAGCAACAAACCGCAATCCCAATGACAGATGCCACAGCCACGCAAATAACAACAAAGAAAACATCGAATGCCAAAAATGTGATGCACAGCCTGCATAAAAAGCCCCAATAAGATATTGAACCCAAAATCACATCGGCAACATCCAGAATAAACAGAGCCTAACCAGTAAAGCTGAGGAGCATCATCGGTCAGATTCGGACCACCAGCTGATACCCAATAAAATCCAATTATCCACCAAATAAACGAGAACATGGTATTTGCCGATTCCAGATGCTTAGCAACACTACATCAAACACAAGCATAATAACCATCACAATGATATAGCAATATGAACATTCATATGTATTCCTGGTTTTATAAACCCTTAGCAACACAGGGTCAAATAAAACTGCAACAGTACCGATGCGCATGGAATTCGCCAATTCTAGATGGTAAGCAATCAACACTGCATTCAATAAAACCGCTCTCACAAGATGCAACACACTACCAATTAATCCAAGTAATCTAAGATAGAGAGTGAACTAATAATTTAGCAGCTATTAATCCAAAATCAGAAAGTCTACCTAGTTTCATCGTCATTCATCCGCCTGGAAGAGCTATAATCCGGAATCTCCCCATTATCACTACCACTGCTTGAACTTCCACTACTCCACCGCCCTCCTCCACCACCGTTACTGCTTCCGCCGCCGCTCCACCTGGCCTCCCCGGCCAGCTGCCGCAGACGGCACCGCCTTCGATACTCCATAACCACGCAGACCATATGCAGCAAGCACTGGAGCGCGTACCCCACCACCCAGAGCCGCAGCGGCATTGACGGCTTCTCCTGACGGCTCAGCACCAGCACGGAGAACGAAACGGCGACGAACGCCACGTTCCAAATCAGGTCGAGCACGACGATCGGCTTCGAGTACGCCCAGTCGCTCTGCCGCTCCTCGATTTGCTCCGCCGCCGCCTCGCGCACGCGCATGGACGGCTCGCGCAACATCCGCCGGGAGCTCGCGCGGCGGAGGAACCGTGCCGCGCCCCGGAGGCTCGGCGTGCGGCGCAGGTACTGGCGGTTGCGGAAGATCTGATCGCCAAGCAAAGGCGCGGGGTCGATTCCGGCCCTCTCCGAGTCATCGCCGCTAGCTGCCCTCGGAATTGACATCATGCCGACTTAATCAAATACCTGGAATTCGCACAGAATAATATCCCTATGCAGTGTGATTACATCAGCAAATCTATGAAGCTCTGGGAAATTGAGAAGATTTTGGCGAAAATCTTGAAGCCCTAATTTTGTCGGACGGAGGTGAATTAGGGGTTTTGAGAGCTGTGTTCAACTGTCGGAAAAATCTTTCTGCTTTTATATGAACGCAGATTCATTATACACGTGTTCAAATATGAGTTATCCGTATAATTTATTTTTTTGTTTCCCTGAGCTGGAAAAATAAGATGTAATGGAGATTTTATTTTTTTTTGAAAAAATGTAATGGAGATTTGGGTGGTTTTGAGTTGTAAATCTACAAAATGAAATTTTGAAATCAATCACATAATTTCTAACTGTATTTTCTGTCAATTTTATTTTCATTTCTAGTTTATTATAATAAGATATTCACCAAATTGTTGGAATTTATCCTCAAATTTCAAAAATGGTTAATGATATAGTCTTTGGTTTATAAATGAGAAATTCAAGGTTTGTACATGAATTGAGAAAGTCAAGAGTTCTATTAGAATTCATGATTTGGAAAATTCTAAAACTACACTTGAACTCGTATAAATATGATAAAGGGAGAGTTAATGAGTTTTTAAAAAGGAAGTTAGAAAGATTTAACCATTCGAAGTCCTGATCGGATAGTCTTCCGTGGCATAATTCCAAAATTTATAATCCATACAAACCCACTTGGGTGATAAGATTAATTTGTTCATGTTCGTAGAATTAAACATGTTTGGTGAACCACGTCAAAATTATGGTTATATATATTTTTTCTACTTTCTTTTTCAGTTATTTGTGCAAGGAATTTAGGGTATGTCAAAATTCTGGTTATGTTTTTTTTCTATTTTCTTTTTTAGTTATTTGTGCAAGGAATTTGGGGTGTGTTTGGCAAAACTTATAAGTGTTCGCTTATAAGCTAAGCATTTATTTTATTTTTTTGATAAACTACTAAAAATGACTTAGTTAAAAAACATAAACTATTTTTCAGGCAAATACAAAAATTTAAAAGTAAGCCAGAACGATTGTTTGAGAGTTGATATAATCATAAATTTGCACTCAAATGTGCTTATAAATAAAACCGTTTTGTCCTTTTTTTGTTATTTTGAACGCAGATGTATTTATAAGCAAAGCAGTGCAGATTTATACCAAACTCTCCACCAAAAGTTTTCAAGTCAACTCGTATAAAGTTTTGGACGAAAATTGGTTCACTATGCTCGTATTCTAAGAAGAAAGAATATAATATACAGTTTTTTTTTACACTTTTGTTTACCACTATATGTTACATCAATAAAAGTCTACCACGTGTTCCTCCTGTTAAAATTATCCCAAGATAAAAATTGTTAAACTAATATTACTTACTTTAGGAGAGATACGTGGCAAAAAAAATTGGTGTAACATATAATAGTACAAAAATATGTATCAAAAGATCCAGAGCCAAACAAATAGAGCACTCGTAGGATGAAAAAACATCAAAATTATGAAATAAAAAATACACAGATGAATAGATGATAGATGCTAAATCAACAGACAAGAGATTCCAGTTCGTGGGCATCCACCACAAATCCATGAACGCATACGAACTAGACACGTCGTTACTACAACGTAAGATCAAACAAACACATCTCAAACTGATAGCCTCTCCATCCCTTTCTTTTTAAACTACACACATTTCTGGTCAGCTCCTAATGAACATCAATGGCTTCATTTTTCTCATTTATATCTTTAGAGGTAAATATGATTCGCCTTTGCCTTGAGATAACACCCCTTTTCCTACTTAAGCAAGAAACCAGCCCTTGTATGGGCCACGCAACTAATCGTACGCATCCAAAATCCCATTTACAAAACCCCTACTTAAGCAAGAGAGAGGGAACCACTTCATTTCCTCGCGTGAGGTGGTATGAGACGGTCTCTTAGCTCAGTCGATGCACCAGACAGCTCTGTAAGATTATAAGCGCAAATCAGAACCCCTTTTTTTGCTAGGATGCGCTTGTGGTGACTATTGAAAGGAACGGGATGAATGATTACCTTGCGCTGTGAAGTTGAACAACGGAGGAAAGGGCCGGCCATTGGGTAAGCGCGCATCCGGCTGCCTCAAATCATCGAAGAAAGGGTGTGCACAAGCATCCAACTGAGGAAGGAAACAAATCACATTAGTCAGCTGATTGAATCGTGAGGTCATATATGAAAAAATCCAATTTATAATCTAGAATATCCATACAAAAGTAGCCTTAGACCAATTGGTACTATTTAGACGATTGGAAGCATAATCATACCTAATACTTAAGCAACTTCACTATTATACAAGTACCCTTATGGCATCAACAGATTCCATGCATATTCGCATCAAATTAATAGCTATGCAAACACACTTGTAGCATCAATAGAATCCATTCATATTCATATCGAAATGTGATTCAAGGATCATAATGCTTGAGATTTAATGCTACATATGCACAAAATGAGACGCAAATCTTCGGATCTTACAGCTGTGCATCGAAGATATGGTGAGTACTGAAGCAGCCTTGACACTAGATCCACTGCTTCTGCAGGCAATCTCTTCTGAAACACCTATACGGTAGAAGAAACAAAACCCCAAAAAAGATCATTAATTCCTCCAGCTGACTGTTCTGTTGTAGCTAAGAAACCATAACTTTACAATGATTTTCAGATCGGATAATTCTGAAGGAAAGAATGTAATACGACTAAAGAGTGACAAAGCTACAAGAATAATCTCAACCCACCTTATACCATGGATGAGCTTTGATCTGAGGAAACTTGAACTCGCTGTAGTTAGGATTCATGCACTTAATTTCCTCTCTGGTTGGCGTTCCCAGGATCTGGCATTCACCCGACCAAGCCAAAATGAGAAATAAGGCACCAAAGAATAAATACTTGGAACCAACGCGTTATTCTTAATACAAAATGAGACCATCTCTATACCTTAATGATTTCCACCAATTGATCAACACCACTTTCCCCGGGAAACAGAGGCTACAATATAAAAATGTATGTAGCATTAGCTAAATGATGCTAATATATTCCAAAAAAAAGTGGACAGCGTTTTCTCATGCTTACCTGCCCTAGAAGTAATTCAGCCATTACACATCCCAAAGACCACATGTCAATAGCAGTTGTGTACTCTGTGGCCCCAAATATCAATTCCGGAGCTCTATAATACCGAGAGCAGATGTATGATATATTAGGTTCACCAGGTACCTACACAAAGGTAGTTTTCATTATAGCTGGTCTGAGCGGCCAGTTTCAGAAGAAAAAGATAGCCAAATCAAGATAAAGAAAGCTTACCAGCATCTTTGCACTTCCAAAATCACATATCTTAACCTGATGAGAATTAGGATTGACCTGCACCAAGAATTTAAATGACAAACTTAAGTTTTTAGACTAGAAAGATCAAGTAAAGCCAAAACATCAACTCATATCCTATGAATACAGTGAGTCAGTGAGTGTTGAAAAATGAGAGTTCCAAAAGCAATCATGTGCTCAACTTTGCCAAATACTTATATTAAGCCATATAGTAGAAAAGCACAAGACACTTAATACGAGACAAAATTTTCTGCCTTTTATTCTTCACAAATATTGTGAAGAATACAGGGTTTTTTCACTTATCTAAAACAAGCACTTCAACAGCTAGTGCACCAAAATGAGTTGAAAGCAGACAGAGAAAACCGTCTTACCAGTAGATTTTGAGGCTTGATGTCACGGTGACATACACCAATTACATTGTGCAAGTAATTAAGGGCACGGCAGATCTACACAATGCAAGAATTAATTAGCATTACAGCTTTTTCCAGGGAGTGGTGACTAGACAGGACCCCATCTGAAAGAAAAGTTCCATATGTATCTATACTAATAAATCATCGAGAACAGTTCAATTCACCTGGTATGTGTACAGCTGAACGTTAAGAATAGGCATCTGATTATTCATTCTGCTAAAGTGCCTAGAAACTCTGTATACAGTCTCGGGAACATACTCCAGCACAAGATTAAGGTATACTTCATTTTTCTCGGTTGTATAGGTAAAGCAGTGCTTCATTCGGACGACATTAGGATGATCAAGCAAGCGCATTACTAGGAGTTCCCTGTTCTTGTATCTCCTATCCTGAAGCACCTTCTTGATGGCAACCAATTCATTTGTTTCCAAGCACTTGGCCTGAATCGTAAGATTATCCGAGATCAGGAAAAACACACTACAATAAATACAGAAGAAGAGACTGGTGGTGTTATTCATGCAAGTACCTGGAAGACTACTCCAAAGGAGCCAGTTCCAACTACGCGCTCAGCCATGTAAGACCGTGTCTGGCACCAAAAAAATCACTGTTAAACCCTTTTTAGTGATAGCCACATTGAAAGGTGGAACAAAAGCATTCATCCCTTGGGGAAAGCTTAAGACTTCAGGAAAACAATTAACTTATACGAGTCCAAATGCACCATTTTTAACTGGGAAATCAATTCACCTGTTTCTCTTGTCCATTTTTACCAGCAATAGTAGTCACAATGACTTGTCCTGTTTCCGTTCCATTCCCGCTGACAACCGAAGGTTCCATATCCTGAACCATGTCCACAAAAGTCAAATCCAATCCAAACAGATAGCCCACGTATTCTAACATTCAACCACATGAATTCTTTTTCGAATAACCAAAAACATGTAAATCATCAACCGCAAACTACCAACCTTTAAACTGTCCTCCTGGCTATCAGACTTATCATCCTTAATCTTCATCTCACGCAGTTCTTTCGGAAGCTGATCGAGCTCCGGTTTCTCGGGTCTAGCCGCTGCCACTTTAGATGTACTAGCAGCATTGACACCGGACTTGGACGCGGTGCTCCATTCCGACGATGTGCTACTTCCATCCATTGCCTCCGGTTCACCACCGGACCTCCAATCCAACTCCTGGTCAATTTTCACTCTCTTTATCCCAGAGTCTCCCAACTACGCAAGAGCATTTCCAATACATGTCAGAAACATCAAAAAAGATATCGAATTCAAAACATAATAAACGAAGAATCAGGCAAACATGTATCCAAACAATCATAATTAGGCACAAAATTATGTCAGAAAATTATAAAGGAACCGATCGCAACCAACATAATTAACACAAATAACCAGAATCCAACAAAATCCCAAATCAAATTAACGAAAGCCCAGATGAAAAACGGGAGCAAAATCCAAACTTGGAGGCAGAAAATTACAGGATCTGAAACAGAGGAGCGGCCGGAGGTAATGCTCTTCAGCCGACGCATAACATTCATTTCGTAAATTCTTCCCCTTTCTCCACCAAATCAACCCGAACCGAGCCCTAGCACGAGCTAGAGCTGAAAACTAACCGACCCGGATCAATCAATCCAACAAAAACCTCAAGAAAACCAACAAACTGTCCTCCGAATAAGGGCAATTCGATTTGCTCCCCTCCCCCTTCCTCTCTCCGTGAATTGAATCTCGAAACTGGGATGGAGAAAGAAAAGAGAGGGAGGAAAGAATGGCGAAAATAATAAAAAGGGGGGAAAATATAGGGAAAAGGAGAGCTTTTTCAGCCTCTTCCTCCTCTGCTCCTGTCCTTCTGTGCCTTTCCCAGTTGAATTCAATGTAGAGGAAAAAACAGGAAATTTTTTAGGGATTGGTATTTAATTTAGGACAGCTTCATAATAATTGGATTGCAAGAAGATAAAATTATACCTGTTTCCTTTTTTGTTTGGGCTAAATAATTAGATCTCTACATATGTCATCGCATTGATTCCACGTCAAATTAAAACAAATATTGTAGTATAAGCATTTTTTAATTCTATTTTGGTCAGAAATATCGTCTGCTCAATAAATTATATTTATAATTAGATTTGCATGAGAGATTGGTATTCCCTCCGTATCTTTAACCATTTTTTTGACATTTTTTGAAGGCATGTTTGACCACCGATAACTTTAGTTTTGTCTAATAACAAACGATGAAATTTTAC
>JAULKK010000008.1:4208811-4222715 GCA_032355705.1 Rubia peregrina
AGAATGCTCCATAATTATCTCCATAATATTCCTATTCCTTATCTGCTTCTGAAGCATATCCAAATCCCATAAATAAAGAGATTTTCCTTATGTCAAATATATCATAATATTCCATTAATCCAATTCCATAAATATAGGAATTTTCCATAAAACCATGATGCTTCCATACATCTGGAATAAATATTGATAAATCTCCCATTTCCATAAATCAAAATCCGTCGCAATATTCTACTCGCCAAATATGAATTTACCAGTACGTTCCAACATGGAAATTCTGAAGTCGTATATAATTCATTCTCCATTTCAAATTCTGATTTCATTCAAATCCATTGGAGATAGGAATTAGAATATATCTTTTTCCATCACCGAATATTTCAATTCCATAAATCTAATCCAATCTCATAAATATAGGAATTGATATATATTCTCCCATCAAAGCATTATGAACGAAATATCTCATCTTCTTCTTGGATTACTCCACATTCCTTACATCACTAACATTCCTTCTTTGATGTTTCAACACAATCATTCCATATTTGTATAATTTCTACAAATTGCCAACTAGACAAATCTGAACTTTACCAACGCTGAAAATATGATTGTAGAGTTTTCCCTTGCCTATTTGTCTAGTATATAAAATAGTTTTTGAATTTGAGTTTTAAATGTCAATAGTGTTGTGATGTTCTTATAAGATTGAGTTAAACACAGTTTCTATAAAGCAGGAAGAAAGTAGAGCACAATCTTTTTGTCTCCATAAAAGATTTGGTCACTGCAAGTCAATGTTTTAGATTGACGTGCACAAAGATAAGTGTCTTGTAGTTAACCCTGGTCGACTGTCGGTTTTAAGCAACCAATCAAAACGATAGTATTAATTGGACATAATAATTCATACTCCCAATAAGTTAAATTTTACTTGTAATTATTGCAAAATCCCATGTCACAAATCATAACAATGAAAGAGACATTAAAAATTGCATGGCTATGATTAATGGGGACAAATTCCAACACTTTATACCATTCTCTTTTAGCATTTTCTTAAATCTAAAACATTAATCATCATTTTAATATAAATTTCCAATATTAATAGTTGAAATACATCGACCCACTTTCCTTATTCAAATTTAGTTTGCTTGATCAAATCCTTTTAATATATTAATTTATGTGAAAATGGTATATAATTCTCAACTCATTTCCATGAGTATTTTGATAAAAATATAATAAAATTGATTTCAAGTTCACATGAAATATCGTTATTGTATATTAATATATTAATGGGTCTCATGACAGACGGTCTGTCCATGCATTTATGGACAAACCACTTATTTTTTTTACTTCATACGCTGCATTTATTAAATTCCACACTAAATTTAGAAATTTTAATTCTTTTATACTATTTTTATATATTCAACCGTTGCATTAATTAAAGTATAAGGCAAATCAAAGTTGATTAAACCGTAAAAGAAAAAATATATTTGATTTGCCTGCGTTAGGAATAAAACACCCCTCAATAAACATCTTTGCATTTTATTTAAAAGATCTTTGTAAGAATTAGTTAGAATATAAAACATCCCCAAGAGTTGGGATGTAACATATTGTTCAAGACGTTAATTATTTGTAATTGTAAAGTCACATGAAGTCCCGTGCTTTGTAATTTATCACATTTAATCAGGAAAACCATGTGGTATGCGTTCCAATTTAAAAGGAATTAAAAATGATTACATCAAACACTATAAAAAAATTATCTTTGATTTGGCTTACGTTAGGAATAAACCTACCATACAAAAACATCTTTTTATTGTATTTAAAAAGAATTGTTTTTGAACACTAAAAGAAAATGTTTTAAATTTGACTTGCAAGAACGTGTTAGGATTAAAACATCCCGTAATAAAAGTCGTCAAGTTTTGTTTATGACCTAATTTTAGTTGTAACTTCACATGAAATTCGTATATTCCTATATTTAATCAGAAAAATCATATGAAATATGACCTAATCTAAAAGGAATAAAAAATTCTTTATAATAAATTAAAAGAAAAGATATTTTATATGACCGCTTACCCATCCGATGCATTTAAAAGAACGTATTAGAATATTAAACATCCCATATTAAAAGTTTGAACGTAACATATTGTTTAAGATATTGCACAAACATTAATTTTGATTGTAACTCCATGTGAAGTCTCGTGCACTGTATCTAATCAGGAAAATCATGTGGAAAACCAATTGCATTACAAAATTAAAAGGAAATAATAGTTTGACTTGGCTTGCAAGAACGCGTTACAATATAAAACATCTCATAATAAAAGGTACGTGATATTTTGTTCAAGACATTGCACTAACTAACATTTATTAGATTACAAGTTTATCTAAAATCATGTGCACAACCATTTGAGCTAGATCAGGGCATTATGCATGTCCATGTGTAACCAGGGATCATATCCCTTTCCCCCGAATTGCATCATTATGGGTTCTCTATCCCTATACACCATGAAATCCATTTCCTGCGAGATCGCCGGGGTTAAATTTTCAATTACTTTGAACTCGGGATTCTTTTTAAAAAGCATGAAAGCTTGAAGGACTGAATTGCAATTATAGAAAATGAGAAACTCCATAAGTCATCTTCTTCGTTGCGTTGGGCTCGCCAAATTCTGGTCGATTACCCTTGCCTCTTATCGCTTCGTCGCGGTTTCTCGCATTTTTGATCGATTTCTTGGCCGGAATCACATTGAAAATCAGACGATCGTTATTCCAATTCAACAGAATTCATTAGGTTGTTTTCGTTTTGATGGAGTTTTTCGAAATCGAACCATCGGCCTTGACAAAATCGTCTCCGTTATGGTTCCGGGTGGAGAAAAAGATGGATTTATGTTTTTAATCGCCAAATTCCTTTCGTTATATAGACGACCATTTTTCTGGCATCGTTCCATCATCTTTCCGGGGTTGGTTTAGGTTGCCGATGATGATATGTGCTGAGGAATTGTTTTACTTTCATGGACAACATTTTTGGCCCAATTCAGATGGGCTCATGGCTCATTAATCTTACTAAAAAAATTAGTTTGAGAACTAACATATAAATTCTAATTATAAAAAAATATTGAATGAACTAGTCAAAACATCAAATTAAATTATTAATTAAAATTAAATTAAGTATCAAATAAAAATATTAGATCAATCATTTTGCCTACTCTAACTTGATACCAAAAAGTAAACAAATTTTCAAACATTTTGAATCAAATTCTCAATGAAAAATAAACACCAATGGTTCAACAATTCGAGCGAAATCAATTCAATCATAGCCCTATATACCATTATTGCACAATCATTGAGATCATTGACATCAAGTTGTCAACCCCCTCCCCTTCGTACGTACCCCAACAACATTAAAACACTAGGTTCATAAACACATAAATATCACATTCGCTTGAGCATAGGAGATTACCACAATACAAGTACACAAACCCAACACCAAAGTCATCGATACAAACATCAATCAAGCATATTTGGGGGAAATTTCGACCGACTTACCATTTCTTGTGAGTACTATTGAACTACCTTGAAACTACCACTTTTATCGCGTCAGCTGCAATCTTCTCGCTAGAGCACCTCCGATCGCCCGGAATGAAGCTACGCTGAAGCCGTGGAGAAGAAAATAAGAAGTGAAGTTACGTACGGTTGGTGGTGGTTTTGGGGGGAGGAAGACGAAAGATTGTGTCTTGGGCGTGGATGAAACGAAACGAGGGTAATAATCATTTGGTGCGCATAATTTGACTTTTTAGTTTATATTTTGAGGGGTAAACTTGTCCTTTTTAAAGAATTCCTTATAAAACATACTGGAATGCCTAGTTTTGCACTTTTATTGATTATCTAGGGTTATTTTGACACTTCCAAAACCTGAGAGTTATATTGGCACTTTCAAAAATAAATATAGGGTTACAAAAGCACCTTACCCTATAATTTATAAATATTAGTTTTTCTATCACTGTTATTATGAGTAGCTAAAAATATTAAAATTCACACAAAAATTCATTTTATAACACCTAACCATTAGTCGAAATTAATTTATAATTTAAGTAACTAATAGAATGATTTGATGATTTTTTCCTATTTATTGCAACAAAATAAAACTAATATTAGTTTGGATATATACCAATAACCCTCATATATTTTTAATACAAAAATAACCCTAATTAATTGATGAAAGTGCCCATATAACCCTAAGACATCATTTTCGGTGTTGACGCACATAAAATGATCAAAATGCCTTTTTGTCTAAAACCTAAAAGTGTAAGGACAATTTTGTCCTCAGGCCACTACCACCACCACTAGGTTGCCGCTACCACCACCTCCCCCTCCAGCCCTGCCACCACCCCAACCCACCACGTGAAACCCGATCTCACCGCCACCTACACCTTCAACCCCACCGCCGTGAATCCCTAACCTGCGAAGCCAACACTTCACCACCTGCCACCACCCCCAATCCTAGCATTGTCGTTCTCACCCTTAATGTCGCAATCCTCACCCTCACCGCGCTCCTCACCCCTCATTGGCACGCTGCTCGAGATCTCAAGAGTTGTAGGGCACCCCAACCTTAGCGTCAGCGCAACCGATCCATCCAAGCCCAACGATCGATGATAATGAGAAGAAAAAGGTGTTGTTGGTGCCACCAATCCAACTAAGCCTGTTGATCTAAACGGCGATGATGAGAAGAAAGAGGTGTTGCCAGCACTGCTCAGCCCTCACCGCCGTGCTGGAAGTTGGGTGATTGAGGGTTCCACAATATATTGGTTGTGATGGAGGGTGGTGGCAGGGCGCAGTGGTTGGAGGTGGAGGCAGCGGTCGAACTGGCGCTGCGTTTGGTGAGGGGGAGTCTGGCAGCAGGTGGAAGAGAAGAAAAGAAGAAGAGAAGAAAGAAGAAGAATATGGTTTTGAAGATCATAATTGTAATTTCTTTCTTTTTTTTCTTTTTCCCCAGAGGTTAAAACCGTCTTTTCAATCAAATCCAACCTTAAATTGTCAGAATGGGTAAAATTGCACTTAAATCAACTATCTAGGGTTATATTTGCACTTTCAATTATCAAAAGGTTATATTAACACTTTTGTAAAGTAGGTAGGGTTATAAAAATACTTTTCGCTATTAGTTTTTTATCATTGTTATTATGAGTAGCTAAAATTATTAAAATTCACACAATTTTGTTTTATATCACCTAACCATTAGTCAAAATCAGGGTTATAATTTAAGTAATTAATAAAGTGATTTGATATTCATACTCCTTACGTCCCAGCTTAAATTACACATCAATCATTATTATGCTTTTCGAGAAACATGTTTGACCATTAATATCTTTACCTATGTATAATAACAGTAAATAAAAGTTTATATTTGAAAACTACTTGTTACGACGAATTGAACAATATCATATATGATAATATTATTATTTATATATCTATTCAAATATGTGGTCAAAGTTTGACACTGAATAATAACATAAAGTGAAGTGGGTCAATTTAAGCTAGGACGAAGGGAGTATGTTGATTTTAGTCAAATGTGAAGAACTGAAATGATTTGATCAAATTTCAACTACAAATTTATGTCCAAATAAAAAAATAGTTCAAAAAAAAACTTTTAGTTGGTACTAACAAAAAAAAAACTTTAACTGTGGGAGATGGAGTATGGGCATGGGAAGAAGGGATTTTAGCGTAGTTGTAGGTGAAGCACAAATGAAAATCTCCATAAATAAGGAACAAAAGGGAGTAATATTAAAGGGAAAGTAATATTCCCTCCGTTCAACAAACTTTGACACACTTTTCAGTCAATTTTCTAAAGTCACGTTTGACCATAAATTTCATGTAACATATACTGTAAGTAGTAATATTATCATGTAAGGTATTGTTGGATTATACGTAGCATGTACTTTTCAAATATTAAAATTTTACATGATATTAATATACACATCAAAAGTTATTAGTGGTCAAACATGTCTTGAGAAAACAGACTGAAAAATGTGTCAAACTTAGCTGAACGGGGGAGTAAGGTGGTAGTAAAGGATAGAATAGCGGTCAAAACAAAGGCTTAGGTGGGAACACGTGCGAGTTGTGTGGGAAAGCATGTGCTGTATAAGCGGCATAATTGCCCGGTTGACCACACACACTTCAGGGTCCTCCTCCTGGACCGCACTCCCTCCCACACCACACGCATGCAGCACTCTACCCGTATCCAGATCCATATTTTTTGTATATGTATCCGTATTCATTTGTTAAGTACTTTTGATTTATTTTTTCAAATTAGAATGTTTTTTTAAAAATTGAACTCTTTATTTCTTCGATGGGAAAAGGATAGAGTTGGGTTAATTATGGGCTAAAATAACTCCTGATTTGAAAACAAATTGAAACCTTGAAACCTGGAATTGGTCGAAAATCAATAAAATGACAATTATACCCCTGATTAGAAAGAAATTGAAAAACAAGAAATTGGAAAAGACAAATCTGACCCCTCACCCCAAACATCTCTCTATTCATTCCCAAGAAAACACACACGCCGCCCAGATTTCCCCCCCAGAAAACACACAGTTGTGGGGAATGTTGGAGATGGTTGACGGAAGAAGATGATGGTGGCAGATTCATCGACATAATAAATTCCGATGATTTTGAGAATATAGGCTTTGGGTCCGACATGGGGGCAATGGGAAGGCAACGTGTTGGGCGAGGCAGTGGCGGGCAGCGCCAGGTCATGGCGGG
Organism: Rubia peregrina; assembly: GCA_032355705.1. Lineage (NCBI taxonomy): Eukaryota > Viridiplantae > Streptophyta > Magnoliopsida > Gentianales > Rubiaceae > Rubia > Rubia peregrina. The sequence goes on from JAULKK010000008.1 coordinate 4,215,544, forward strand.
GCTGAGGGAAGGCAATAACGGGGCTGAGGGGAGTCGGCGGCAGGCAGAAGGAAGTCGGCGGTGGGGGTTGTGTTGGGCTGGACAGTGGAGGTGGTGAACCGGTGAAGGGCAAAGGTGGTGATGGAGGTGAAGCCAAATTCTGGTGAAACTGCAGATTCCGCCGATAGTGGTGGTGGTTTGGGAGATGATAAAGAATAAACTCCTAGGGGTATTTTTGTCATTAATTTTTTATTTTAAGACTAGGGGTATTTTAGTCTTTTTAAATTAGGTCAATTCCGAAATAGTGTGAAAAAGTTATATCAGTACATTTATTGAAAAAACTTGGGGTTAGAATCGCACTTTTGAATTTTATAGGTTAGATTGACACTTTCACAAAATAATAAGATTAGTTTTGTATTTTACCCTTCATTTATTTTCTTTGTTATCTATATTCAATTTAATCTCCACCACTCATTTAGTATCTTGTAAATTCTTGTGCAAAAAATAAACGTGTCACAATTAACTGAAGGGAAACAATATTTCTATCTGCATACGTGTTCATATCTACTTCCTCCGTCCCTACGAAAATGGCTCATTTACTTTTTGCTAGTCAAACTTTGTAAAGTTTGACCTTAAATTTAAATTAATATATATGTGTGATAAAAAAAATATCATGTGATATATTGTTAGGTTCATCTTAATATCTATTTTCTAAATATTAATTTTTATGCAGAATTGGTATTCTATGTAGCTAGAGATATTGACAGTCAAACATGATCATTGAAGACCGTGAAAAAGTAAATGTGTCACTTTTATTGGGATGAAGCGAGTATATTATATCCATTTTCAAACCCCAACTTGGACCCGAATCTTTCACATTGTTTCGGTTCGGGTCACCAACTATTATTATTTTATTTTTACGTAAAATGATAAATAGATATATGGCATGAAGTTCGACGAGGACGAACAACTAAAGTTGTGTTTGACAGAGTTTATAAGTTGTTTTGCTTATAAATTAAGAATTATTTAGTGTTTGATAAAGTGTTAAAAATAACTTATTTTGAAAGCATGAGCTATTTGGGGGGGGGAGTAGAAGTTGGTCTCCCCTACTTACAAAATAAGTGAGTTTTACTTATAAGCGCAAATCTGCCAAACACACCTTGAAAAATGCTCGCCCCCGTTAATACATACAGTATGTGTTTCCGTGCAAATCCCACCACCTTTGAGTGAAGGAGCCAAATGAAAACCCCAAAAATGCATGTGAGGCAAATGCAATCAGAAAAACTGAAAAACTTACTATAAGAGGTAGGGAACATGTTTTTGTGCCCAACCCCAATTCGCTTCTATATCAAGACAAAAGAGGTCTTATAATAAATGTGCAACCGAGATAAGGTCTTCGGCCCTTCTAAATATGCTACTCTCATTGTCCTATTTAATTTGCGCACTTTGACTTTCATAAGCTGACTCAAAAAATATTTTATCCTTAATATCTTTTATCAAGGAATTTTTTTTGAAAGGTTAGATATTTTTAAAATGTATGTTAGTATAGTGAATCTAACAATGTATCACTTAATAATATTTATACTTATACACTAATTCAATTATACGGTCAGTGTCAAATAGTTTGACTAAATGAATAGTTAAATTGCAGTTTGAAATGAAGCAGTAGTATCAGGGTATAAGGCTAGAATAAACTTTTCAATGTAAATATTATTCATATATAAAGAGTGTCAAGACTACCAATTGGGTAAGCCACAATTATTCTCATTATTGCATACATGGTATCAGAGCATAACTACCTGAACAATATCATCCACATAAAAAGTAAAATAAGCACATGACCCTGGTATTTTAAAAGTAGCATTACTTTTGGTAGTATATGACCCTGTCATGATCCCGGTATTTTAATGAAAATAATTGTGACTTACACAATTAATTGGTAGTCAGACACTCTTTATATATGAATAATATTTATATTAAAATGTTTATTCTACCCTTATACCCTAATAAGTAGCATTACCATATCTTGATGAAAATTCAAAACTTTCAACTACATGTTCTACCTTAAGATTAAAATCACGACCTTCTAGAAAATCGATATTCAGGTCTGTTGCAGGTTTTAGCTTAAAATTTCCGCCAACTATTATCACTCTCTTTGCAGAGACTAGTTAGGTAACATTGTGCGTTGCGCGGTGGCTAAGATAATGATTTGTATTAACTATTGTTATTAAATTAGACAACAAGCTACATTGACTACTTTATGATAACTCACACTGTAATATTTCATGCAAACAAATACAATCTATCGTTACACAAGAGTTCACGATTTGCATTGCAAACCTTTGCACAATCTCCAAGTCAGCCCATGATACTTCGTGCAACTTGAAACATTTCACCCAAACCAGTCAATGTAATCTACAATTTTAAGAAAAATGGTGAAAATGTTAAAATTGAGAATTTAAAGTTTAATAGAACAAGGACATTCATGATACTTTTTCAATAACAGGATCAGGCACTACATTTTTTCTTAAGCACCCAACCTGATCAGAGTCATCAACGATATTTAAGGCCACTATTAGGATCACTACCAAAATATTTTTCCATAGTTTACGACTGGAAACATGAAGATGTACTGGAAGTGATTAATATAACTAAACCAATATTCATACAGCTTTTTTCCCCATGTGAACATGCATACTTTAACCAACAATAATCAAGAGACATGTCGCTCCTGTTCCTTTATCTCAGTTTCAATTCAACATGTTAATGTGACGCCCTTACTTTTGCAGCATAAGAAGCACCACCAAAGACCTCTGTCTCATCTTCACCTGGAGATTTATGGAAGAAGAAAATGTAATTACTCTTCAAAGATCAATCAAGATAATAACATAGTCACAAAATCACAGAGGGTTTAACAACTTTGCCCACAACATATTGCTATATAATGAAAGGGAACAAACTGATCACCCTCTACTTATTAAAATGCATAATACACAACCAAAAATAATTTAAATTTTAAATATACAAAGTTGGACCCTAACCTTGTCTATAAGTACTTCATTACTTGATGGGGATGCAGGTTCACCACATACTCAACAGCTGCCAACCTGCTATAAAATCAGTATTTGGCTAAATTTCAGCAGACAAAATTGCACTTTCAACTTCATATTTCTTTTTCAAATTTCTCCCAGCAATTGGTTACTGAATTACATCTTCACAAATCACATTCGTTGTACTCATTTTTCTGTACCAACACTTTGCCAAAGTAAGATGCTACCACTTTAATCATCATCAAAACTAATTTGACACTTAAAATAATAAGGGATTAATTATGTTAGCACTTTTACCTGCCTGTGAAATACTTATAAGGCTGCTGAATCTGTTCAACATAACTTGCAAAAAATATTCAACAAATTAACAGTTACAGAGAATTCAACACTACTTTTATCATATCATGTTACTGAAAATGCATGCTCTTTGTCTTAAACCAACTAAAGTGCACACTTTGAACCTTATACCTTAAAAGTAACTATCAATTTCAGCAATGTTGCAAATATGAGAAGCTTGAACTCACGCCAATAATCATGCTGTGAGGCTCGCAATCCATTATATGCGGGTCTCAGCTTCACCAATTGAAGCTACATGACCATCTTTAATTCCAATATCGGCTTTGTATGTACATGAGTAATCTATAATTACTACATTTGTTATGATAGTATCCAAACTCTCTTCAGCCGAATAACCACAACCTTGTCACATTCCATGTCGAAGAACCTTTCCTCCCCCAAACACACATTCATTGCCAAAAATAGAATAATCTTTCTCGATTTCTACAAATAAATCAGTGTCGCCCAACTTGACTCTGTCGCCACACGATTTGGTCAAGGAACAAGAAAGTCGACAAAAGTGCATTTTTATATTGCAAAAGGCATTGTCAACAAATCAGAAAAATAGTAAACCATCTCATAACGAAGGCCAAATGTTAAAGAAAAACAATACATTTCCTAACAAAATTATCGGAAGTGGAGTGCCTGGAGCAAGTGGGCTAGTAAATGCATGCAAATCATTGATAAACTGTATTATCAGAAAAGGGGAAAACAATCATGATAAGAATACAGATGCAGAACATATTTCCATTATGAAGCACCAAATCCTGAAAGGATACAACCAAATAAATGCAACCAACAATGTAGATTTTTTTTTAAAAAAACTCGAGACAATAAAACTAGGCAGCACATCATAATACAAAGATAAGTGCATAAGCACATTTATTATCATTCAGGTGGTAAAGGGTTCCAATGAATCCCTCCACTTCGATGGTTTTAACTTGAATTTTTTTAAAAAAGGTATGCATCAAGCAATATAAGACAAATATTGACCTTAAATAGACGGATTTTTTTTAGCTAACCTGGTTGATTTGTCAACATTCTGAGCAGTGTCAGGCTCCCCATTACTTAAGAATTTTGATCCATACTGAATTGCCCTAGCGTATCTTGTCCCTGGCTTCTGATTTGTTCAAATACGGCACAACAAAAGAAAGTTATGCTCTGGCGACGTCTAGAGTGCTGCTCATTTTCTAGAACCTCACTGGAAATCAAGATTTAGGTAGTTTCATTCAAATTATGAAATCAGAAGGCAGTAAACAAATGCAGCATAGGAAACAACGAAAAATCAAGCTCCATGAACACATTAGCATAAGCTTTTAAAGCTTAAACAACAGTGGCAATCTCTGTAGATATGACTTAGTATGTGAGGACAGATCCAACTAAACAACTATAATAAGAGCTAAATTAAATGTTTTTCCCAGCCACTTAAATTTAGATTCTTACATCATGGGATGTTAATAGTTTTATATATTAATTTATTGAAAAATAAAGGCCAAATTATAAAATAAAAGGTAATGTATCTGTAAAAGAATGAAGAAATTTCAAATTTTATATATATACTACTATGTAAGATGCTTGAAGCTAAAAGCATAAATGCAAATTTCTTTAGTTGCAGCTCTTTTCGAGTGATTACTATATTATGCAAAAAAACATCAGAAACTCTAGAAGTACCTGGAGGTTGGCCATTTAGATGAATTTCCTCTATTGTAAACATGAAGTGACTTTTGAACCTGGGGAAGATTGAACTAAAGTATACCGTTCAATGCACTTTGGGGAATATTGAACTGAAGCATACTGTTGAATGAAGTTCAACGCGTTTTGGAACAACTTTCTTCCTGTTTTTATTTTTTACTAATCATGTGCTTTCTGAAATATGCAAAGCCATTATTTGGTGGGAAAATTTGCTTGCTCTTGTAATGTGTGTAGCTGGAGGTTCTGATTCTTTTTTCGAAATGGAAAAAATTGCCAAACCGGTTTACATGAGCACCAATAAAACCAAGAAACAATAACCTTGAACATATTTCAAGCAAACTGGAAAACCCCTGAAATCATATCAACAAAAGAAAACTCAGAAACAATAGCCACAAAATCAAGAACACAACATTTTATTCCTAATGGAAAATCGAAAACGACATTATCAGTGGTGCAAAAATGGTTACTGTGTAACATACCTGGTTGTACGCTAAGCTCTCAGCTAGAAAATAAAGCCCATCATTGCCGAAACCACGCCCTGCCACCACTACGACACCGCTGCGCCACATCCGCCACCGTGCAACACCATCGCGCCACCCAACCCCAGCTTCGACGCCACCCAAATTAAACCCACACCACCCAGCCCCAGGCCCGATGCCACCCAAATCCATCCCCACGCCACCCAACTCAGCCCCGGCGCCACCCAAACCTAAGAAGAATAAGAAGAAATCAAAGAACCAAGAAGAAGAAGAAATCGTCGAGAAATCGGCAAAGAAATGACAATTGAATTGAATGGAAGAAGGGCTGAAGAAAATTGAACCGAGGACGATGCTAGGAACACCAAAATGGCGTCATTTGGTTGTCACCATGGAGGCGAGGATGGAGATACCTGGCGCGGGGGAAGAAGAAGATGGTGACAGCCTTGATCATTCGGTCCGAGAAAATGAGAGGGACGGAAAGTCAAATGGAGAGAAGAAGCATATAAGCCTGACTCAAAATAAATGAAGTAAAAGGACAATACTACCCCTCAGTACCATTTTGTGTCAATCAAATGGTTTTGGGGATTCCTTTTAAAGGTTACCGGGAGAAGATAAGTGTTTTCTCATAGAAAGAAATTTAAATGGGTATTTGGAGAATTTATAATTCCTTCGTTCTTTTATATGGGAGACACTTTTTAAGGTTATTTTTTATATTAGCACTTTTTTCCTTAAATTTTATGCACTCATTTTATTTTTCACTTTCTAAATTCAATTCCATCTAATTATTTCATTCATTTAAATCCAAATATCTAAATTTATGGTGTCATATATAGACAGAGGAGTATGTTTAATTAAGTTTTGACCTCTTATAGTTAGTTTAATGGGGGAAAATGATAGGTATTTTTTGTAGAGAAAATCTACATTTAAATCGACTAACGGTTAGATAAATCATGAAAAGCCTCATTTCTATAACTTTCAGATCAAATTATAATTATTTATATATTGTAATACATTTTAAAAGTTTTTCAAAATTTTAAGAAACTCGTTGCAATAAATAAAACAAACATCAAATCATGTCATTGGTTAAATCAATTATATAATGAACTCATCTAACGGTTAGTTGGTCTCAAATGAGACTTTGTATTTTTTGTAACATAATATATAAAAACTCATAAATATCTTAATAGATGAAAACTTATGCTATCATTATTTTCTAAATATTTTGTTACTTATTAAATTTATAAATTACTTGATAAACTCTTTCATGGTTTTATCTTATAATAGTCAGTGTGTATTTTTTAAATTTTCCATGAAATTAAATTAAACATCATATAATATAAATTGTTTGCTTTTTGGATGGTACTGTCAATTGGGGATATTGAAGTCATTTTGACTACACTAAACCCAAGTTCTCTAAAATAACATACTAGTATTATAATATGTTACTGATTTAATTCTTTACTATATGTAATCAATCATAACTTATACTAATATTATAATATGTTACTGATTTTAATTTTTACTATATACAATCAATCATAACTTGTTAAAATAAATAACTTCTTAAGATATAATTAAAACCACAAATATCTCATTGTACTATATAATTCCAATCACCATATAATAGAAATTGTTT
>JAULKK010000008.1:4260608-4274405 GCA_032355705.1 Rubia peregrina
CATCATTCGGCTAGCCATCCAATCTCCAAACACATAGCTTGCCAGTAGCATCACCGGTGAAGAACAGCCCGCCGCCCATACTCCCATTGCTTACATCACTTGCAGCATCGATGTCAGTCGCAATGGTTTGAACTGCATCTTTTGTAAAAATCCGGCCTCTTTCCGTAAAACTGAAATTAGGTTTAAGAAAAACCAACAGTTTAATAAGCTGACCTCATATGGAACATGAACTTGACGATTGTATTTTAAACAAGGAACACAGTCAGGAAAACTCACTCTGGCAGGTTATATAAGCGAACGGTATTATCAGTCCGGGAGCAAAGTAGGATTGGATTAGCCTCCTTGTCATATATCCCTCTCAATGCAAGTACACCCTGAAACAAAAGCAATGATCATGGTTTAGAAGATGATGATCTTACTGAAATTACGATCAATGATTCCTCGAGTTTAAAATCAAATACAAACTCACGCTGTCATCTGCAATTTCACCTACTTCTTCTATATTTCCATCTTCGGCTGTCCCCCAAATCTGTAGGCAGAATAAGGTAAAAGAGAATAAAGATGAATATGCATACACCAAAATATAAAAGCTCACTAATGTGGAGAGGAGCAAACCTTTACAGAGTTATCAAGGGAGCCGGATATCAAATAATCTTCCCAGCAAATGACAGAGGTCACGGAAGCAGTATGTCCAACTAGTACTTGCCGGCACTCTGAGGTTTTTCTGTCCCATACCTGAAATATACGAGTATTGGATTCAATTTCATAAAGTAATAACACATACAGGAGGAGAGGATAGTTATGAGACACACTCTTATTGTTTTGTCCTCAGATCCCGAAAATATAACACCTTTTCCAACAAAAAGACTAGTCACAGCTAGCTGGTGGCCCTTGTAAGTAGCCACAACCACAGGATGACTGGATTGCGGTGTAGCTTCCCATACCAATATTGAACCATCCTGCCACCAAAGAGTAACAACAGAGTCAAATGCATGAACCTAATCATGGAAGTTTGACATCTGGAGTGCATAATCAAAGCATGGAAACATAGAAAATGTACCTGAAGTCCACCAAAAAGTGTACATGTAAGATAATCCACACACAAGCAACGAACTAGACCATTTGCTCCACTGAAATGAAGCTCGGTCTGGGCTTCCAAGTTCCATGCCTACAAAAAATACATACATGAAGCCATATCAAGAGATGAGATAAGTTATATCACAGCAGCTGATCTAAGTGCACGTGTGAGAACAAAGTCTTCAATAATCATACCATTACACCATTCTCCAGGCCAGCAAATACCCATGGAGCTTCACTGATCACACATCCAATTTCACTGCCCAATTGACCCGTGACAACACAGTGGCCACTCTTGCAATCCCAAGCACACATAGTTCCATCACCGCTTCCAGAGAAGAGCTTGTCCGAGCCAGTAGGAAGAGCTACTCCACTAACAGCCTATTCAACATTTATTTATCATAAATATATTAGATGATGGTTAGCCAATATTGAGAACTCAGGAATTAAAAACTAAAATAATCCATTATAATAGTTGTAGAGAACCACCTTGTTGTGGCCCTCCAACTTTGCCACAAATGAGAACCCTGAGCCAGTAAACCACGAGTGCAGATCGCTGCAGTTGTCACCATGAACACAACTGTCATTAGCCCAGTACTGGCAAAGCTTTTTCTGGGCCTTATGATGGAAGCTGGGAACAGAATCAGGCTGCTCTTTCTCTGTGATGGTAGCAATAGTATTCAGCAGCTCTCTATTTGCGATTGTAGCATTAGAATCCGGCTGCTCCTTCACAATTGTAGCATTAGAATCTGGCTGCTCTTTCTTCTCGATTGTAGCATCAGAATCCAGCTGTTCCTTCTTCACGATTGTAGCACTAGAATCTGGCTGCTCTTTCTTTATGACTGAAGCATTCGAATCCGGCTGCTCTATCTTAGTGATTGTCGCAACTTTCTCCCGAGCATTCACCGACTCTTCAGTGGCTAAAGAGGCAGTTGCATTTTTCATCGACATGTGTTTTTTACTGTCCCTCTGATCCTCATCAGATGACGAGGAACTGGGACGCTTCCACAGCAGTGTTTGACTTTGTGTGGGCCGTGGCTGAGATGGTGTGACCTTCGGCTCAGAGTGGATAAACCTACAAGGGTTTCGATTGCACCTCCCTTGCTGCCAAAACCTGCAGACTTGACTACTGGGAACCTGATCAAAACCAATCCTCTTGGTTGGCCTAACGTAAACCACCCTCCTTGCTGTTCTGGCATCCATGTTTCTGAATTCTAGAAGAAAAACCATATTCACTTCGCTGTTAGTCTGTAACTTGAACCGATAAATCCATACTGAGGCAGGAGGAGCTGCTACCAACGAACCATAGCAGTAATCCGAAAGAACACCACCATCCCCCCCCCCCCCCCAAAAAAAAGAGAGAACCCAAGTGCAGAATCTAAATCCTATAAATCAACACTCATGGCAATTAAACCTAAATTCCAATCAGATACGCCCATCATGAATCAACATCGCAGCTCTAAAATCACTCCTCAGTACGGACCAGCAAAACTAAACCCTAGAAAATCAATATCCATGGCAATCAACCTAAAATTCCAATCAGACGGTGACATCCAACCAAGATTGCAGACCTCACGTCACCGCATCGATCAAAACCCTAAATTTGCGCACAGAATCTCGAACCATAATTTAACATATATCAAAAACACCAATTCAACCGATATCCATGGGCCAGTCAACCTAAAATCACCGCATCGATCAAAACCCTAAATTTGCTCACAGAATCCCGAACCATAATTCAACATATATCACAAACACAAATTCGGCCGATATCATGAAAACCTAGATGAAAAACCAACCACGGCGGCCGAACTGGGCGAAAACCCTCTTCGGTACGTCGCTGAAGAAAACCCATGGACGATAATCCAAAATCGCAACGAAACCTAGGTCGACGACGAATCCTCGTCTCTAATCGATAATCAAATAACGATGAAATCCAATTCGAACAGGGAGATAGCAAACCTGAGAATGCGAATCCAATTGGCGCGGCGAGATGGTGGAAGAAGAAGTTGATTTTCTTGATTTTGTCACAGACGAAAACGAGGAGAAATGAGAAATAAAAAGTTGGTAGAAATGATGTGAGAACTAGTGGGCAATGGCGGCGCATATTTATAAGGCTTTAAGACCCCAAGTGGACCCACTTGAACTCATTGGATCAGTCATGTTGGCTCCATCAATCTCTAACCCGAATTTATCACATGACTAGGATTGACTCGACCGAACTCAATTCGAATATGATCCTGACCCTAAAATATAGGCCCGAACTTGAACCCGACTCGATCCAAACTCAACACGAAACGCGATTCCAAACTATTAATTCTAATCCAAAATCCTAAAATTTCTCAAAATTCTAACATTATACGACACCAAATTAAATTATGACCCACCAAATAAAAATTTCTAGTTTCGTCTCTGCCCAGCACAGACATATAGGTGTCTATGTACATGTTTTCTAGTAGTGTACCCCAACCCAACATGACCCAAGGAATATTACATAACCATCAGAACCTAGCTTGGTATTTACCCGATCTGACCCAACAAACAGACTTCGACACTTTTCAACCAAAACACGTTTTGACCTGACTTGACCCAAAAATAGGTTTCGACAGTTTTAAACCCTACCCGACCCGACCAATAGATTTCGTCCCATTTCAATCCAATTTTGTTTCGACCCGACAGACAAATTTTTACCCGTTTCAACCCGAACCTGTTTGATCCAGACTCAAAATTGACCAGAATAATCGAATTAACAGTACGAGTCATGCACAATAGACACCATATAAGAGTGATATGAATTTTATGGATGAAAATCAATATTCCTTACATTTGGCATATATTATACTATAATTAATTTTTCATTTTAATTTTAGAGTTCATTTTTAATCATTGCAAAATATATTACTCTTTCTATCCCATTTTAAATAGCAAATTTTGATTTTTTTTAGCTATTAACTTGAAAAATATCTGTTCCTTAACATCCTTCACTAAGGATAATTTAATTTTGTGAAATTTTGATATTTTAAGAATCTAGGTTATCATGAATCCAACAAGGTATCACATAATAATATTTATACTTGGACACTAATTCAATTTTATGGTCAAAATTAAAAAAAAATTGTCTAAATGTATAGTTAAATTGCAGTTTGAAATGGGACAGGTGGAGTACAAAAGCTAAGTTAATTTTTAAAAATAATCAACATAAAAAATTCGAACTAAAATTTGATGTTAATAAGAAACTAGTTTTCTTTTCGTATTCTTTTTATATATTCATCTGGTGTGAAATAAAAAGTAATAGCATTCAAAAGTTCAAAAAAATTATAAACTACAAACCAAGGAGATTAATTCCAATCTTTTAAACAAATCATTAATGACAAAACCCTACAAAAATTATAAAGAAGCATCCCATGTGAAATTGTGATTGTAGTAGTTTTTTCTTTTAAATTTTATTTTGGAAGTTGATGGTACTTTTTAGTAGGAATGTAAGAATGGGGGATATATGAGACTTATATTTTTAAATAGAAAAATGAGTATTGTGTTATGATTTGATGCATTCAATTGGAATTGCATTAAATTTCCAGTTTCTATAAAAAAAATCTTTTTCTACAAATATAAGGAGCGGAGTCTTCTCTCTCATCAAAATACTTAGGGAATGAGATGGGAAAATTGTAAAAATTGAAAAACTTTGTATAATCCCTACAATCAATGAAAATTCTTATTACAGAGAAGTTGTCGGACTTGCTTTAATATCTAAGAGCAAGTCCAACAGCTTCCCTATAATAGGGATTTCATTGATTTTATGAATTCTACATGTTTATTTAACTCCAATAGTTTTCCCATCTCATTTCCTAAAATAGGATTCTGATGAGAGACAACTTCATTCCCTATATTTCTAGAAAGAGGGGAAAATTACGGGGAGTGAAAATTTAATGCAATTTAAATTAAATGCATCAATTCATAACATAATATTCTCTGTTCCATTAAAAATTTAAGTCTCATATCTCCCTCATTCTTCAGATCCTACGAAAAAGTACATTCGACTTCCAACAAGAAATTTTTAGAGAAAATCACTACAATCTCAAGCTCAAGTGAGATGCTTCTTTATGTATTTTTTGTATGTTTTGTCACTAATGATTTGATGTTAGTAATTATCTATTTAGAAATTTGGAATAAATCTCTTTGATTTATGTTTTATATTTGAGTAAAGTGCTAAAATGACCTTGATTTTAGGTTGAAAGTGCCAATATAACCCTGCTATCTCATAAAGTGTCAATCTAATCTTTGACTCATTTGACTTTTTAGTCAACATTCAGATGGCTGGATTTTGTGTAAAGAATACCCTTAATTTTTTTTAAAAGAAAAGAGCATTTATTAGCCTAACACCACCCACCGCACACTTTCTCCTAATCGCCTCCCCTTTTCTTCATTATTAGCACCTCCGCAGTTCTTGAGGTCAACATTCCACCTTCGCCAGTTCCTACGAATTCTCACCGCCCACAACAACAACGACCAACTGTCGATCATCATCGTGGCGGACCATAGATCGTGAGCATCATTGACCAGTCGCGGATGGGGATCAACGTGGCCTTCTCCATCGTGGCCTCTAGCTCCACCGTGGCGGCACATCATGAGTCTGGCGGTGAATCTAGGTGGTGGAGATGCGAAACCCTATGCGGTGAATCTTGGCAGTGGAGCGACAGAGCAAATCAGGGGTGAGGGGTGGCTGGTAGTGGCTGTGGCAGCTGAGATGGTGGTTGCAGAGGTGGTTATGGTGGCAGAGGTGGTGGTTGTGGTGGCAGAGGTGGTGGCTGGTGAAGGCAGAGGCTGTGGTGGTGGTGGTTGGGGTAGCCGGCGAGGGTGGTGGTGGTGGCCAACGGTGGTGGTGGAGAGTGTGCCGGAAAGTAGCACTGGAGAAGAAGAAGTTCAAGGTTTTATTTGGTAACAATTTTTTAGTTTCTTTATAAGGGCATTTCTGTCATTTTATTTCTTGTCATTGCCAAAATTTCAAGGGTCAACACCGATATTAGATAGTTTGGTTATATCGGCGCAATTTTTTTTGAAAGTTAGGGTTAGATTTGTATATACAATAATTAGTTAGAGTTAAATTGGCGCTTTCTTAGATTATAGGGTTATATTGGCACTTTCATCCAAAAGTTAGAGTTATAAATGTATTTATCCCTCTATATTTTTTGAATTTTTGAATGTTGCTACCTTTTATTTCAAATTGGGTGAAAATATGAAGAAAACAAAAGGAATATTAGTTTTTAATTAACATCAAACATTTAGTTTTAAATTTGTTATATCGATTGTTTTTTAAAACTAGTGATGAATTTTTATAATGTATTTTGAAATGATTAAATAGTAACTCTAAAATTTATTTATTTTAAAGAAGAAGAAGAAGCACACATAGTGTTATAAACTAGATAACACCCGTGTCGATGCACGAATTTATGAATGAAAAAAATAAATATAACGTGGTTTATAACTCTAATTTATAATTTTAATTAGTAATAAATTATTTTTATATCCACAAGAAAATTATAGATGATGCAGTATCTAAAAATAATAAATATAATTATTTTTAATAATAAAAAAATGATTCGATATTTGTTGATATAACATAATTAATTATTATGTGGGGGTGCCACATGGCCAAAAACTTGCTACTTTAGTTATTATCCAAAAATTGAATATCCATAAATAAAATTAAATAATACATAGATGAATTTATTATTTCTAATAGTATTATTTTTAACAAATAAGAATTTATATACTATTTATTCATAATTATTTACAAAATAATATACAAAGCAATAAATATGACGTTCTAAGCATGTCATTCCTTAAAAAGAAAATAATAATAATATGCACATCAATAATATACAAAAATAATAATTCTTTGGTACAAAATCATGTCCGATATTGACAACGAAGCTGCTATCCAAGATCCATTAAGTAGCACTACAAATTTCCATGGCATCAACAACATTCATTTAGTAGTACCAGATTAGTTATCACAAAACCCGTTGCACAACATAATAGCTAGAAAATTAGTCATTAGTTGCACAACACTATAGATCATACAACCAAAAATATATCTGTAGACAAATTAGTATTATCAATTAACCAAATCAGGTAAATCCAATAAGACTTCTAAAATATCCTCAAGACCAACCAACACGCAAACCAAGATCACCACCTCTTTGTGTTAAACTTCCGTTGATACATGCCTCAGACTGATCCTCAAAATGTCATTAGCATCTAAATTTTTTTTTACTTTTAATCCTCAAAAAGGCATTGGATCTTTGATAATTATAGTTACTTTTCAGATTTCAGTTGATCTCTCTTAGAACATTTGTTGGAATCATGCTATCCTCAATTGATGTTGTATTCGGCATGGCTGCAGGATTGGAGCACCCTGTCGGCCTCGACATTTCCTCATAAGCACTGCCACAAACTAATGCAGAGCTAGGAGAATATATAGCAAAAATATTTGCACAGAAAAGACAACGTACAGACAACAAAGAGTAGTAAAACACCTTAATGAAGCAAAGGTTATCTTCTTTCCAGATTCTATCAGACATGGAAGAGAAGTTTATGATCTAAAAAAAACTCAGCCAAAGCCATGTATTTGATTGATCAAATAATGATTTGAGAAAACTATCAGGCATGGAAGCAGTGCCATCATAAACTGCGATGCTTTCTAGTAATTGTCGATGATTTTCAAAAGAGACGGTTGAAATACTGTGGACGAGTTCATCTGTAATATCATGTGCGTCTAAGCCCATAATTGATGGCTGGAATAAAAGCTTCTCCAACTTTGTACCTTTCTTTTCCAATTTTGATCACCTGAAACAGAGAGACTAACATCATCTCACTGAAATCAAGCACAATATTTTGAACTAAAATAAATGAGAAGCAAAGATAAATATTGTTAGGCTGATGGTACTGATCATCAACATTAAAGGAGAACTTTTTCAAACTATTTCCTGTAAATAGCAAATGAAATTAGTCACAGTGAATGTCCATGTCTTCAACCACTTTACATAAACTAATATGAAAAAAGGAAACTAATATGTTACGCAAGAAAGCCAACCAATTTCAGATGCATACTCATTCAGTGTAATTGGCATTCCAGTAGGAAACTGAATGTGGATACATCTTCAATGCTAATTATCGCGGCCATCTGCAGCACTACGATGAATAAAAACCTAAATTCAGTATATAAAAAAGCTCGAAAACTGAGTATAGATCCTTGTAAAAAGAAAGTTCTCAACTTGTTCAGATACACAGTTTTGCTGCTCACTCTCCCCAGCCCATATGAAATTCTAGTAGCATCTGCCAACACAATATGTTTGTGTACATAAATTGGCCTGTAGTTCATTTCCTCTTTGAATTAATTCATAGTTTGACAATTTCAGGTATTTTCACACGCTTCCAGTTCAATTAGAATGAGCAGCGACATCAGCCAGTCAGAAGCACAAAGTAAACATACCTTAATCTCTTTGCAGCATTAATGAAATCGTAAGGACGTGCATCAACACTTAAGATGTTTGTGTTCTCTGGCTATAAATAACCATGATAAGGTTACTTTCATACAATGACCTAAGAACCATATTCATTTCTTTAACAAAAATCTGGTACACAAATGTTCAGATATCTTGTCAAAGAATATCTTAGATACATATATATTGATTACTCTCTCTATAATTCTGATCATTTTAACCTGAAACCAAATCATTCATCAAGCACTCAATAAATGCTAAAATAAATGCATAACTGAGCATGATAACTTGGTTCTGAGCTTGAGTAAAATTAATTTGGCTCAAGCTCAAACTTGAGTCATGGTTAAATATACATGCTCCTTATCACTCTCCCTCACCAACAAAAAAAGGGAATCAATTTCTCCAGAAATATCCAAAATATATATCAGAATACGGATCAATTGAAACAGTACAATCATTGAGAAGTCACTGATTTCACACCAATAAAAAATATAAATTCTCACATATATCAGTTGTATTCATACATCTGCATGCAAAAGAGATGGAAGGGAGTTGTACCTTCAATGAAAGAGACAGGACGACACCTCTGGGATTCCTCATGGCCAGAATCACGAACAATTGGCAAAATAATTAATTCTTAAAACTGAAAAACAATATAGACTGAAGCTAATAAAAATGTTTTGGGGAGATGCTGATCGATTGTGCCAGACACGCCTGGTGTTTCTATAGCTGAGCCAAAGGGCTTGCTCAAGGCCCCTGGTGGCGCTCCTCCAAATGTGGCATGTGCAGATTCACACAGTTGAAGTTGTCGTAGGTGATTTATTGATATAGATGCAATCATGGCTTCATGGGTAGACATGGAATCTCAACAAAAAAAATCATTCATCAAATAGCAAAACCCAACTCGCGTACGAATAAACCACAACGTAGTTAAATGAAAATTTGTGCATTTAAACCGTCACTCATGTACTGTGGAGATTAGAGAACCAACATAATATCACAATCAGTGATAAGCAAAGATAGATGAGGATAACAAAGTACTAAATGTAAAAGAAGATATCAAATGAAAGAAAAATAATCAGGTTGTTTATGCCTAATGAGCCAAACTGGAATTTTTGTGTGTTCGTTTTGAAGCCACCATCATCTGGACATTCAAACAAACAGTTAATGTACATTGTGAAGAAGCTTAACTTTTTGAAACAAAATTAAACAAACCTGGAGCGTATGAGGATGAATCTAATTCTAGTATCAAGAAATCTGCAAATTATTCACAAAGTAGTATCGAGTTTGAGCCAATCGAGTTTGAGCCAATGAGGTATACACCATACTGCGGAGAAGATGAGAAAATTTCAATGAAAACTGCAAAGGAGGGAACGATACAAATTAAATGAAGAAGATATAGCTTAGGTAGAAGATAAAGAGAAAGTTGACTTAGGGGCTGCATTTATTTTTAAACTTGTCTTTTAACAAAAGAATAATTTGAAAATAAAAATAGATTAAATGATGAATGCTTTGGAATTAAAATAAACTAAATGCAGTAATTGATTCATAAGGTGGAATGCTTTGTAATTATTGATTTCAAATGAATTTATTGAAAGAAAATATATTTTAAAATGATGACGTGGAAAATTGTGGAGATGACATTTGGCGAAAAACTTGCTGTTTTAGTATGTAGTATAGATTTTCTTTTCATTTTGCCCTCTACAATCTTTGGTTTGGATTTCACAAATCACAACGTTGGTGATAAGATTTTCATTTCTCTCTTCCTTTCTTTCTTTTGGAAAATAGGTCTTTCATTTCTCCGGTGGACCAAACTAACCCTAATTTCCTTGTGTTTTCTTGTTTGTTTTCAGGAAGATGGCATAATTTTTATTCCTTAATAATTTATTGCTCTTTTTGCATGCTAATTTTCCCCGAATTTTGACCGATATAAGAAAGTAATGAAATAATGTGTTTGAGATTGAGATTGAATTGGTGCGTGAAATTTATTATAAAGTGATCTTATATTTGTATTTGTATAAACACAATATAATTAGTTCTTCTAATTCCATCGATTAAACTTCCAGTCATGATTTAACCATCGCATTTAGGGCCGATGTGGTTCTTGTTCTTAAAAATTCACATAGCTCCCGTAAAAATGCATGAACCCAACCCTAACGATGGGGAGTCGCTGCCGTTGCCAGCGTTCCGGTGGTCTTCACCCCTCCCTTAGTTACATTTTCCCTTTTCCTGTTGTTTTATTTTCAAATTTGTAAATATAGAGGCAAACGTGGAAGGCCAACAAGTAGGTTGGGGTTGGCGCCATGTTTTTCAGCGGCTGTCTTCGCTCTTGGCCAAGATGCAGAAGCCGACCAACAATGCGTTGAGAAGATTGTCCTGTTGAAATATAGAAATGTTGCATGACCAAAGTTGCCACCTCTGATCCACCTTGCCCTTCCTAAAATTTAGCATACACATCCAACGTCTAAATATATCATTTAGCTCAATCATAGAATCCATCCACACCCCACGCAAAACTCCCACCCCCACCATCTGTCCAACAACTATCTGTCACAACCGGCTGTAGCCATGATAGTCTCGTGGTGGTTGCAGATGAGAGACAATATGAATCACTGAACGGCTTTGGACAAACAATATATGGGTTGTGCTTGGAGTCGGGTCGGGTCACCCGGATAGTTTGTTCTTCAGTTATTATATATTGCATATCGTAGCCAAAACGGATCATCCATTGGCGGGTACGTGGTCTGACGCACTGAATATAGGAAAACATGGCTTCATGCATTAATTTGTATTTGTCGAATGGAGGTTATGACATACACATGATTTTCACTGGCTTGCAACACCACATCTGTGATGGTTTTAGAGGGAAATGCTCCCTAACCGATGCCTACTTCTGGAATCTAGAAGATTTGGGTTATAATTTGGCTTACATGGAGTTATGGCTGTTAAAAAAAAACTGGAAAATCGATAACCATTCAAAACTGGTATTTAATTGTGTTTACCGGTTAATTGGTCAATCGATTAATATCGGTTATGGTTATCCGGTTATGTCGGTTAATCGGTCCCTTTAGACCTTGAACAGAAACCCAACAAGAAAACTTTAAATTGCTAACCCAAATTAAGTTATTCTTCAAACTCTATATTATTGGCCCATGTATCTTTAATTAATAATTATGCCCAAAGAAAATAACTATACAAACAAAAGTCGATGTAGATTATAATTGTGCTCAACACTAATAATTATCAATGAGATACAATTTTAATATTAATTCAAAAAATATTCAATTCCTATGCAACACAATTATCCAATTTCTAAAAAAATTACCTATATTTCAAATTTTACGGCTTTAACTAATAATCAATATTAATATGGATTTATGTTTTTAATTTTAAATGAATGATATATATGATAACCTACAAAGACTTGAGTGAGACGGTCTCACTCTAACTTATAGTGAGACGGAGGGTTTAACTACAATTATTTTAAGATAGGAGATGACATGGGGTACATTTTGTAATTTTTATAAGTTCACGTAGTCCTTTGTCTCACCATAACTTATGGTAAGACGGTCTCATACGAGTCTTTCTCATGATAACCGGCAATAACTGACACATCAATCGAAACTGAAACTAACCGAACCGGTAAAACCTACAACATTATCGGTCGGTTATTCAGTTCCTTAAAAAAATATGAACCGGTAGAAATCAAAATCGAAACCGATTAACCGACAAACCGACCTGTTGAACACCCCTAATCTAGTCCCTATTTAAGTCAAAAAAATTGATACCCTATCTGTCCCAGCATGAATAGAACAAAATTTCTTTCACGATTTTCAATAAACATGTTTAATCGTTAATGTTAATATGTTTAACTATGTATAATAGTGGGAAATAAAAAGTAGACATTTAGAAACTATTTACTACCACAAATCCAACAATGTCACATATAATAATATTATTATTTATATATCTATTGTAATATGTTTAACTATCCATTGTAATATTGTTTAAACTTTTAATTGGACTGACTCGAGATTTTCGTTTGGCCGATATCTCTTGAAATAATTATTTTGAAAAGCATGTGATAAGCCACTCTTCATCATTCGGTTGCCTAGTTTCAGACTTCTTAGATCCACCTCGCTTCATTCCGTATATGAATAGTTGGAATGGAAGCATATCAATAATAATCGTTCCTAGCAATGTTCTTATTTCAACCTAATTTAAGAAAACTACCTTGAATTATAGGTGTGTCCAATTCCATAATAGTCAGTATTCTTATTTCAACCTAATTTAAGAAAATTACCTTGAATTATATGTATGTCCAATTTCATAATAGTCAGTGTTCTTATTTCAAATTTATTTAAGAAAATTACCTTAAATTATCCCATTATAGTCCGTTCCAACATAAATTAAATTATAGGTAATAAGTCATCGAATCAATTGTAAATTGGTAATAATGCATGTTTTGTATGTTGTGGTAACATTTTATTTGGATATTAATGAATCAGGAGTAGGGGTGTCAATTCGATTATTCGAGTCAGGTTCGAGTTCAGGTCAAACAGATTCAGGTTGAAACGGGTCGAAATTCGTTGGTCGGTTCGGGTCGAAACGAGTTTGGATTGAAACGGATCGAAGTCTGTTGGTCGGGTTGGAAAGTGTCGAAATCTGTTTGTCGGGTCGGATAAAAAGAAAGCTAGATTAGGAAAGAAAGAGGTCTTGAAAAATTGGTTACAGTATTAGCTACTCTAGAACATGCACTATAGTTTTCTAACATTTCACACAAAAAAATTATTTATTTAATATTTTTATATTTAGGCAAGAATAACAAAAATCATGTATTTTGAAGCAATGAATTATGGAGTAACACGATTTTGACCCACAGTGTAATTTTCCAATATTGTGTAGAAGTAATCGGTGTTGACTTTTGAGATCCTTCCGTCCACTCATATATGCCCAACCGCAAAGTTTCAAATATTTTGAACTAAATAAATTACTGCGCTAGGGGTCAAAATTAGATTGATCCGTCAAAATTAGATTGATTATGGATAAATCTAAGTGTCAGTTATTTTCCTAGTTGATTGTGGATCGAGTTATGTATGTTATTTCTTGGATTGAATCGGTTACAAGTTGATTATAGGTCAGGTTGAATCGGGTTCAAGTTGAAACGTATTCTGATTGAATCATGTTTGGGTCAGAATAAAATTTTAAATTTATTCGG
>JAULKK010000008.1:4274505-4284601 GCA_032355705.1 Rubia peregrina
GCATATATACATATATATTGAATATAAAATAAGTAGCGCATTGGAACCGTGATGCGATCGCATTTTTAGCGCATCGCGCATTATTCTAATTTTGGCCCTTAGCGCATTTTAGCGCATCCGCATTTTAAAACCAAGACACCGGCTTAGAAGACAACAGCAGAGAAAGAATCCGTGTAATAAATCTATGAATGAGGAGGAGTTCAAGGGCTGTTGTCGTACATAAAAACTCATAATGCATTCATCTGGGCTGTTGTCGGTGGCTTCTGGTGGAAATTCTTGGGTCTATGTTGATTTATATCAGTAAAGTAGATAGTTCACATTTTACAATGATGGCTTGAGTTTGGCTCGAGTTTGAACAATATGGCAGCATTCATAGAAATATCAGATACTATTTTGGTTCTTTTGCAGTTGTTACAATAACTTCACATACAAGCAAGAAGAGATGTACCGACAGACTCATATTATGGTGCCACATAATGGAAAGTACGTAAACACAGTCGAGAAGAAAGAAGAATACGTGAAAATAACAATGAAGAGAGGAATTTTTTATATATATATTGATGGGAACATTTACAAAAGAATAGGGAGCCTGCAATTTTGACAGGTCTCTGAATGTATTCAACCAAAAACCTATCGGGTCTAATTCTAAGGACGGGTATCTCAAGATTTTGATTTTCCATTCCCTTCACCCGGCTGTCCATCCAATCTCCAAACATCTAGCTGCCCAGTAGCATCACCGGTGAAAAACAGTCGGCTGCTCTCGGCAGAAATGGTTTCAGTCGCAATGGTTTTGACTGCCCCTTTGGAAAAGATTCTGCCTCTTTCCGTACAGCTGAAAATAGGTTTACGAAAAACAACAGTTCAATCAGCAGCTGACCCCATGGAATATGAACATAAGTCATTGTATTTTAAACAAGGAACACAGTCAGAAGTCAGAAACTAAGAGATTTTAAAAACTCACTCTGGTAGGTTAATCAGGCGAATGGTATTATCAGTTCGGGAGCAGATTAGGATTGGATTAGACTCCTTGTCGCACATCCCTTTCAATGCAAGTACACCCTGAAACAGAAGCAATGGTCATGGTTTAGAAGATGATCTTACTGAAATTACGATCGATGATTCCTCAAGTTTAAAAAATAATGCAAACTCACACTTTCATCTTCAAGGTTGCCTACGACTTTTAAATCTCCATCTGCACACGCCCAAATCTGCAGGAAGAATAAGGCAAAAGAGAATAAACATTAATGCACACAACAAAATAAAAGCATAGTTGTACGGAAAGGAGCAAACCTTTATTGAGTTGTCAAGGGAGCCAGATATCAAAAATGTTCCCCAGCAGATGACAGAAGTCACAGGACCAGTATGTCCATTCAGTACATGCCGGCACTCTGAGGATTTTCTGTCCCATACTCTTATTGTTTTGTCCTCAGAGCCCGAAACGATAACACCATCTCCGACAAAAAGACTAGTCACAGCTAGCTGGTGGCCCCTGTAAGTAGCCACAACCACAGGATGGCTGGATTCCGGTGTAGCTTCCCATACCAATATTAAACCATCCTGCCACCAAAAAGTAACAATGGAGTCAAGTTCATGAACCACATAATATAATAAAGACCTAATCATGGAAGTTTGGCATCTGAATTCATAATGCACATCATCAATCAAAACATGAAAACATAGAAAATGAGTGATTAGCAGTACCTGAAGTCCACCAAAAAGTGTACATGTATGATCATCCACACACAAGGAACGAACTAGACCATTTGCTCCACTGAAATGAAGCTCAGTCTGGTTGTCCAAGTTCCATGCCTAAAAAAACATTGCATATCAAGAGATGATACAAGTTATATCACAGCAGCTCAAATTGTACGTGTGAGAAAATGGCAACACAAATTCATCAATAATCACACCTTTACACCATTCTCCAGGCCGACAAATACCCATGGAGCTTCACTGATCATGCATCCAATTTCACAGCCCAATTGACAAGTTTTAACACGCTGGCCATTCTTGCAATCCCAAACACACACAGTTCCATCACTGCTTCCGGAGAAGAGCTTGTCCGAGCCAGTAGGGAGAGCTACTCCATTAACAGCCTATTCGACATTTATCATATATATTAGATAATTAGCCAATATTCATAACTAGGGAATTAAAAAAATAAAGAATCCATGATAACAGTTGTAGAGAACCACCTTATTGTTGTGCCCCTCTAACTTAGCCACAAATGAGATTCCGGAGCCTGTAAACCATGAGTGCAGAGCGCTGCAGTTATCACCAAGAACACAAGTGCCATTAGCCCAGTACTGACAAAGCTTTTTCTGGGCCTTCAGGGGGATGCTGGCAACAGAATCAGGATGCTCTTCCTTTGTGGTTGTAGCAACAGAATCAAGCTGCTCTTTCTTCGTGATTGACACAGTTTCTGCCTTCTAAGGGATGCTGGGAACAGAACCTGGCTGCTCTTTCTTCATGATTGTAGCAACAGAATCAGGATGTTCTTTCTTCGTGATTGTAGCAACAAAATCAGGCTGCTCTTTCTTAGTGATTGTCACAGTTTCTGCCTTCTGGGGGATGCTGGGAACAGATTCTGGCTGCTCTTTCTTCGTGACTGCAGCAATAGAATCCAGCGGCTCTTTTTTTGTGGTTGTCACAATTTTCTCTCGAGGATTCACCGCCCCTTCAGTGGCTAAAGCAGCAGTTTCATTTCTTCTCCAAGAGTATTTTTTACTGTCCCTCTGATCCTCATCAGATGATGAGGGACTGGGACGCTTTCGCTGCTGTGTCTGTGTAGAATGCAGCTGAGAAATTGCAGCCTTTGACTCAGAGTGGATAAACCTGCAAGGGTTTCGATTGCACTTCCCTTGCTGCCAGAATCTACAGATCGGATTATTGGGAACCTGATCGAAACCAATCTTCGTGGCTGGCCTTTCGTAAATCCACCTCCTTGCTATTCTAGCATCCATGTTTCTAAATTCTAAAAGCAAAACCATGATCACTATGCTGTAAGTCTGTAACTTGAGCTGAATAATAAAATCCCTACCGAGGCAGGAGGAGCTGCTGGCCGCGCAGGACTATAGCAGTAAACCGAAAGAAACCCCCACCCAAAAACCCCGAATGCAGAATCTAAATCCTATACATATCAACAATCCATGGCAATTAAATCCAAATTCCAATCAGATACTCCAATTAAGAATCAGTATTGTAGCTCAAAAATCACTCATCAGAGCGGACCAGAGAAACTAAACCCTAGAGACTATAATATCCATGGCAATCAACCTAAAACTCCAATCAAGCCGTGACATCCAAAAAAGATTGCAGATCTATCATCACCACATTGATCAAAACCCTAACTTGCGCACAGAATCCCGAATTATAAGTTAATATATATCAAGAACATAAAATTCAACCGAAGTCACGAAACCCTAGATGAAAAATCAACCACGCCGGCCGAACTGGGCGAAAACCCTCTTCGATACGACGCTGAAGAATACCCATCGATGATAATCCAAAATCGCAAACAAACCCTAGGTCGACGACGAATCCGCGTCTCCAGAAATAAATAATCAGACAATGGCGAAATCCAATTCGAACAGGGGGAGTAGCAAACCTGAGATTGCGAATCTAATCGGCGCAACGAATCTACTCCTCGGCGAGATAGCAGAAGCAGAGCTTGGAAGAAGATCTTGATTTTTTTTCTCACCGCAAAAAGATGAGAATTGAGAGTACAAACGTAAGTGAGAGATTCCGAGGATAGGCAGCGAGTAGTTATAACGTTTTAGTAAGAATCGGTCAAGCCTATGACGTCATCTCACTTTCATTTTCTATTCACACTATAATAATTAAACGTGATTATTTGTTCAAATAATAGATTATAATCTAGTATTAATATGTACTTAAAATATATTTGATAACTTTTATTTATTAAAAAAGCATGATGAAAGATAATTATATATTATAATTTTGGTTATGAATTATTTTTTTGATTACACTTGATTTTAAAATATGTCAATAGTACAACAATTCCTATACGGGTGGAGATAAGTGACGATTATATTAAATAACTCATGTACATGGGGATATTATCCTTGACCGTATCTCAGAGATACGTTATAATTTACCATAGCACAATATATAAAAAATATTGTCTTATTTAAAATAAAAAAATATTATAATATTATTTCGTACTTAAGGTATTGATCCGCCCCCTCTCGACGTCGCTAATAAATCACAGGAGATCTACTAATACCCGATAGGGGGACGTGATTAAAGATGATATTTGTTCGTTGCTCTCGTTCCTACTATTATACTACCAAGGATGGTAGATAGTGACAAGTACCAGAATCGTCCACAGAGATGTTAGGAATCTAGTAATCTACTAAACACAACCATGGTCGAGTCATCAATCCGATCACGTGTAAGGAATAAACAGTATTGTGAAAATTACTCATGTGTGTGTGGTGGGGGTGGGGGAGGAGTTTTTTAAACAACAAGCATGCAATCAAAGGAATAAACTAGATAAACAAACACTCGAGGAATATTTGCGTAACATGGTCAATGTTATTTCGATCATCGATTTCATCAAATACAAGCACTTAGCCCTATTCTAGTGTTTGTGTCACGTGGTGCGGATAATGGTCAAGACTTCCTCCCATCTGTCACATAAAGGTGAGCGTATAAAATCTTTCATCAGCCTCACCTCCGTAACTAGGGGAGTGCAACAATGGCTATGGCACATTGCGTAGGTCTGATTCTCCTCTGTGCGATTAAGTCCCAGGTCGGCTAACTAGATGTATGGTCGATCGTGACGATTAACAACGGTAATCTTCGTGCACACGCCCAATTCAAAACTATCGTCACCCCAAGGGCACCTATGTTTCCTAAGCATGGAATCAAAGGAATAAACTAGATAAAGAAACACTCGAGGAATATTTGTGTAACATGATCAATGTTATTTCGATCATCGATTTCATCAAATACAAGCACTTAGCCTTATTCTAGTGTTTGTATCACGTGGTGCAGATAATGGTCAAAACTTCCTCATATCTATCACATAGAGGTGCGGGTATAAAATCTTCCATCAGTCTTGCCTCCGCAACTAGGGAGTGCAACAACAGCTATGACACATTGAGCATGTCTGATTCTTCTCCGTGAGATTAAGTCTCGGGCAGAACATCATGAACGTACTACCCCTAGGCCTACAAAGGCAAAGTAAGTAGCTGTTTTATCGATGGCTTCTAGGATCAACAAAATAATTCTAGTTTGCTACATACTCTATCTCTACCCGTAACCCTTCGAACCTCTTTGGTCGGCTAACTAGATGCATGGTCGATCGTGATGATTAACAACGGTAAATTTCGTGCACACGCCCAGTTCCAAACTATCGTCACCCCAAGCGCACCTAGGTTTCCTTAACCAGTGAGTAGCAATAGTGTACCAACATGAAAGTAGACTCAATTGCGTGCCAACAAAGTGTGACAATCATGCAATTCATAAGAACATTGAGAACAAGACAACATAATGATCACAAAACACATAGAAATAAGTATATCTAGAAATCTCACAAAATAAAAATTAACACATGAATAAAAATATAATCCCCAAGCTAGATCCCTACTCCCTAAGAGAAAGTCCAACAACTTCTATAATAGGTATTTTCATTGATTATAAGGATTCTGTTTGGGTTTTCAACTCCAACAAAATTCCCTATCCCATTCCCTAAATTAGGGATTTTGATGAAAGATAAGATTTGCTTCTCTATATTTGTAGGGGAAAAAATATTATAGCCTTATAGGGAATGAAAATTTAATGTAATTCTAATTGAATGCATCAAATCATAACACAATATTCATTTTTCTAATTAAATTTAAGTCTCATATTTTCTTCATTTTTCCATTCCTA
This sequence comes from Rubia peregrina, assembly GCA_032355705.1. NCBI lineage: Eukaryota > Viridiplantae > Streptophyta > Magnoliopsida > Gentianales > Rubiaceae > Rubia > Rubia peregrina. The sequence continues at coordinate 4,280,404 of JAULKK010000008.1, forward strand.
CATAAAGTACATTCGACTTTCAATGAAATTTTTTAGAGAAAACTACTATAATTTCAAGCTCCGATGCGATGCTTCTTTATATTTTTAAAGGTTTTTGTCAATAATGATTTTTTTAAAATGTTGAAATTATTTTCTTTGGTTTATAGTTATAATTAAATTCTAACTTTTAGTTTTAAATTTGTTATATTGATTGTTTTTAAAAATTAACTATTAATTTTTATAATATAAATATGACCCACGCCATTGATACCGTAATCGATCAAATGAGTCATCATAAAAAAATTAGGCTAGACACAATTTTTTTTAAATTTCTTGTTTGCTTCTTTGGTAGAAAAAATGGCAATCTTGATGTTGAATGTAAATTCTTGAATCAGGTTTAGTAGATAGTGAATAGATTGAGCGTAAATTTAATGTAATTCATATATGAGTATGATAAAAATATGGCAAACTTTGTTGAAGTTTTTTAATGCTATTCGTCTTTTATTTCAAATTGGGTGAAAATAAGAAAAAAGAAAATTATTTTATTATTAATATCTAACTTCTAGTTTTAAATTTGTTATATTGATTTAATAAAAACAAACAAACTATTATTTTTGTAATATATTTTGGAGTGATTAAAAATCAACTCTTAACTTTAAATTAAAAGGTAACTATAGTGTGTTAAATGCTAGATCATGCAAAATAGGGAAGCTGTTGAAGTTGAGTCAAAAAAATATGGGGAATATTGGTTTTCATTCCCTATCCTAGAGAAATTTTTAGAGAAGCTGTTGGACTTGCTCTAAGCATTGAACCCAAGTATTTCATTGGATTCAATGTCTTTAGGCAAAATAAAGATGAAAAGAAAATAAACTAGAGAGAAGTGAGAGCGTTTTTTCTCTCTAGCCACGTACTAAGATTAAAAAAAAGAGCATTCACTTGAACCCTAGTAGACAAAGGTCCATATATATAGTAGTAGAGAATTGGGCCTAAAAATAGGCAAAAAGTGGCCAAAAACCCTAGCGACCACCAGGGGCTGCGCCGGCCCCGGCACGGGCAGTGCCAAATGTGCTGGCACGGGGTGCTGGTCCTAGCACAGACTGTGCCGCTCGTGCTGGGAGCACCCCGTGTCATCCAGTGCAGGCATGCCAGTCGGGTCTTCGTTTTGCTCCTTTCTGATTCGCGCCATGCATCATTTTGCATGCCCCATGGGCTGGGACCTTATTTTTCTCAGTACCTCGGTGTGCCCCGCATTCTTCTTCATACCATGTAGGCTAATCTTGACATTTGTGATTTGAAACGGCGTGGGATGTGTAAAATGGATTCATTAGAGACCAATTTGTTTTCTAGCATTGTCGGTTGATTGCACAATTTTTCGGTGGGTTGCACCGTTTCATGGTGGTTTTGGGTCAAAAAGTCTATTTATTCCTGGTGGTTCACTTTTCGGTTTAAGTTCAGGTTTGAGTGGATGTTTCAGGCCAAAATTGGACCGATTTTTTGGGTTGATATTTTGAATGGGCTGAATTGTATTTGAGCTTGTTGTCTAACACTCAGACTAAAATAAAAACATATCATGAAAAAGTAGTTAAAACTCAAAAGCAAATAGTAAAACATCAAAATTGAACCTCACACAATAAAATTAAAATAATTAAACATCAAATTAAAAATATTGAGACATCAAATTAAAATAGTATAAAATACACATCAAGTTCAAATATATAAACATCAATAAATTAATGAAGCATCTAGTGAAAACAAAAAATTAAAATACACATCAAAATAAGTAGTTTAAACATCAAACGAAAACCTAAAATACATCCATTTAAAATACTTAAAATGAAATAAAAACATTAAATTTAAATATTTATACATCAAATAAAAACACACTTTAATTTAAAACATCAAAATGTGTACCACAGTGTGACACTAATATTGAGAAAAATTAAACATCAATATTAAAATTTGAAATATTCAATTCACATAATTGGAACATCAATGCACACACTAAATAACAATCTAATATTCAAAAATAAGAAATATCGATATCAACTTTTAAAATAACACGATGAAAAACTAACACATCAATCAAAATGATGAAAAATTAAGATAATAAAATATCACTAACTAGTGTCAACATGTATAAAGTTTTAAAAAATTTAACATGCGAATACAAAATTTACAATAAAAGATAAAAATTTAACTTTAAAACACATAATTTTAATGAAAAAATAATTATGGAAAAACGTCACAAGATTTGGTTGAAACATTGAAAAGTAAAATATCATTTGCTTTGTTAATTTCAGCCTACACGTCAATATCTTCGATTTCAATCTCTACCTCACCATTAACTACACTTGAGGCCACAAAATCAATTTTCATATGGTTGGATTGTAGTCTATTTCCTTTGATTACATCTACCCATAGTCTATCTCTAGTTATCTCACTTCCTTTGTCCCTTTTTACCCAATTCTACAACAAACTGTACCTCATTTTGTGGTTTGCTATGTTTTTCGAACTCACTGTCCTCAATACTAATCTTAGCTTCAATGCTTTTCTCTCCCTCCCGTGGCTGGCTCTTGGTGCTAAATCCCGTATGCACCTTGTTCCTCACCATTGTCTCCGGCATAGCCACCTAGTTCCACGACACACCACTCCCTTGTTTCATGTCCTTGACGTTCACACACTTACTGCATATAAATCGCCCACAACAAATCTATTAGATGTCATTATCCCCATCATACTGAGTCTTTTTAAAAAGAAATAATTTTTTATTAAATAAAAAGTTATGCAAAATAGAGAACTAGTTAGAGTTGGATAAAAAAAAATATGAAGGATATAAATTTTCATTCTCCATTTCAAAGAAAATTTTGGGAGAACCTGTTGAAGAGCACTTGATCCCATCCATCTCATCAATTATATGTTAAGGGGAAAATGTATGTACTACTTTAAAAATAAAATGTTTTATTTTATGCTTTTTATTCAGTTAGCAGAAGAAGTAACTAACTGATAAACCTTACGGGAAGGTTTACTTGACATAAGATGGCTTGGCTCGTGAATAACTAAAAACAACAGTTCTGTGGCCACATTGGCTTAGGTTCCTCATGCCACTAGTTAACTTAAGTCAAACTGCGAGGCTGGATATGTTGCAGTGGCGACAACAACATGCCAAGGCGTTTGGCTCAGTCGACTCCTCAGAGAGTTGGTTGGACGTGAAGAGTTAAGCTTCAAGTTATTGCTAGATATCAAATATTCCATTGCTCTTAGCAAGAACCCAGTGCATCATGCGAGGAGCAATCATATCGACACAAAATTTCATTTTGTCCGGGAGTGCATTGAAATTGGGAAAATAGATGTTGGTCACGTTGGTACTGATGGACAACTATCAGATATTCTAAAGAAGGCATTGGCTCAGAACAGGTTAATCGAGATGAGACAAAAGCTTGCTAGTTCGAATCAATGGAGGAACGAGTTTAAGGGGGGTGATTTGTTGATAAACTCGTCCCAAGTTTTAGCATTCTATTTTTAGTAAATAGTTGCGAGTTTCATTTTGTTGACAAAATCTCTTAGTTTGTTAATTGCATTCATCATGTAGTCATTTAGTTAGTTAGTGCCATGCACATAGGAAGGGACGTGGGAGTGTTTTTTTCCTCATTTGTAGATTGTTCTAGTTGTCTTTCATTTGCTATAAATAATGCATTAGACCATCAGTAAAGAAAATTTTACATGTTAGGAATTTTATATGTTAAGGTGAGCCCCCAATCACATGTTGTCATGTGTTCAAAAATTCAACCACAATTTTTTATGGAAAAATAATTGAAAAATGAAACATGTCAATATGTGATTGAGCCAACAGGTTAACATATAAAATTTCTGAGTAGTTCACAGCACCGAAATCCCTTGCTTTCTTTTCTGTCTGAAACTACATTTTGTACCCCGTACCGTGATAGCTGAAAATGGGATACCTCTCACCATATTGGCTCTTGAAATCCTTGGACACAAGATAAACATCCTTTGCGAAATATCACATTTTTTCAAGCATGAAGCATCCATCTCTTACCATTACCTCCAAGAATGCTTTTGGTACATTCCTCCATTTCGGGTCCAATGAATCATATGCATCCATCAGCTACTCAGCAACGAATCTAAGTGCGTCGATGCAGTCATCTGGATGCTCGTAAGGACCAAAAATCCATTAGACTCAAAATAGGTTACAAAATGAAGG
>JAULKK010000008.1:4369024-4383884 GCA_032355705.1 Rubia peregrina
TACCCTTCCACTTTTCCTCCACCATATATATGCTCAACTGGGATTGCAACGGTTCCTATAAGTTGAGAACCCACAACGTCATTGTCCTTCACAACAAAGTGAACTTCCGCAACAGAGTGAGCAACTGGAAGATTAAAATGCTGCATCCAAACAGGATTTTCGCTGTTGCTTATTACATAAGTCCTTCCGATAGTAGCACCAGCAACTACTATCGAAACATAGGGATCACTTGTAATCTTGTGATTTAATTGACCTTCAAGCTTGGCATTCACATTTCCTGGAAACCTGTTAAACATATCCCCCAATGTTTTGTGGAACATATCCATATTTGGCAGGTTTTTTGCTTCATAGACCCAAATATCCAAATTCCCGTGTAACAGCAGTACTTTCAAAGACCCTTTAGGAGCTGGAACAGGCACAATCTGTAGATTCGGGCTCTGTGGTATATCATACATGGCAGGCCGGGGCGAACCACCCGAGAAGGAGTGATTCGGGAAAGCATATATCCCCCCTTGGGCATTATAGTTTGCACTAACAGGAAGTGGCCCTGAATGAAATTTTTGAGGGCCATCAGGAACCGAGTGTGTGGCAGGAGCGGGAGGGGACGCTGGGGCTGAAGGATCATTGTTCGACAAGTGCATATTTGCTAGTTCATCAACAGGGGGATAAACAGGAGGATACGACAAAGCACTGTGGCTGACACGATGATAACTCATTGATGAGCTAGACACAAACGGTAAACTATCTTGCCTGTGAAGGCCTGAAACTGAATGCTCATTCACACTAGACGGAACACTCTGAAAGCTATTCGATGAGCCATACTGAGCATAGTGAGGATCAGGCGGGTAAGAAAGATGGCCAGAATGTGATGGCGATTGGTAGCCATGCTCAAAAGGGGATCTGGGATGTGGTGGTGCTGTCGGTGAAGACTGCTCGGGTGGTCCGGGAGGATATGGATACGAAGCAGGGGGAGTGTAGGCATTGGAATAAGGTTGTGGAGGAGGATAATGAGGGTACTGGGGATATCCGTGAGGTCCGGAAACGGGGGGAGGAGGGTACTGACCATGGTTGGGAGGGGGATATGGCTGATTTGAAGCAGGAGGGTACCCATAATTCCCATACGGAGGATATGGAGCTTGATTATTGTCCATAATGCACAAACATACACTCCACAAGAATTTCTCTTTCTGATCTTTCAAGAACCAAGATCAAATCTTGATCACACAAAGCTCACAAAATTGCCAGAATCTCAAGAGGGGCCCTAATCCAAGAACAAAGATAAAAACTTGATCACATAAACCTCATCAGATTGGCAAAATCCCAAAAGGGTCTGATCATTCAGCTGAAATGAACATCTCTATCAAACCGCCAAAATTTAACCAAATGAATCAACTCAAACACAGAATATTTAGCTTAAAGAAAAGAACAAGAAAGTGGCTTACCTTTATTACAAGGCTGACGGATTACTCAATTGAGAGACTCTTCTCTCTGATCTTTTGACTGATTCTATAAAATATCAAGAAAGAAACCGATGGAAAGAGAAAAGAGTATCACGGATTTCATATATATACAAATAAGAAGAAAAATCAAATTAGGACTGCCGGCCCTCATTGTCTTCTTGACACAGCTCAACAACAATGTTACAATAATCTAATAACGTTGAATTTTTTTTCTAGTATGTAGCTTAAACGTGTAAACAACGAGCCTTTGGTGTATTTTCTAGTTCTCTTTCCTTTTGGGAAACAAACACAGAAAATTGGAAATTAAAGCTTCAATTTGTAATTTTCAATGAATCCAGAAAATATAGGACAGGCGGGGATCATACGAAGATAAAAATTAATAAATTTAGTCCATTTGTCCACGCGTTGAATCATTATTGGCAGAAATATGGAAGAAAAATGAATCTTTCTTTTTTTTTAAATTCTGTTTTTCAAGGGTTGATTTGATGGGTAGAAGAAGCTTCGAAGTCTATACTGTGTTGTGTGTGGGCTCTGGGGGAGGAAATTAATGTGGAATTCTTTTGAGTTCCAATTCAAGAAAAGGTCAGGAAATTCCAACTTTCTTTCTTTCAAATGAAACCAAAATTTTATTGCTGAAGATTTGTCTTGTTTCTACTGCTCTTACTTTTCAAGGTCAGTACTCTTTTTTTGTCTTTGTTCTAATTGTACTTTGGAATGTGTTTGGAAATTGCAGTATTGAGATGTAGAATGGGAAACGAAGTGAAACATAACCTTCAGTTCTTTATTCTACAATTTTATGGTTGCAGTGTCTTGTTTGATTCTTAAGTTAAATTGTTTTAGTTTTGTTCTACAATTATGAGGTTCAGGTGGCTGATTTGATTCTCAAGTTAAATTACTTTAGTCCGAGAAGGATTCAGACTCAAATATTTGAGTTATGCGTAAAAATTCCGATAGCGAATGCAACTGGACTTTATATGAATATAGAATGTGGTACGAGAAATGTAGAGGTATTATAACCTTAAGGTTTAAGTCATTGTCCATTCATAGATGAATTATGGGATTAGTACAACATTCTAAGTAACTTATTTGATTCTTGAAGCTAGATCATGTCCAAGTGACAGCAATAGGACTTGTAACTCTATGTTTCATTGAAATCCAAGAAACAGATCCGAATGAGTGATTATCTGGTGCATTTCTGTCTTCAAGTTTGGTGAAGGTGACTTTATAGCTTAGTTTCTGCCCAATTCTTTCAAACTCCAGAACCTCAGGCTCAACCTCTACTGATACCCCATTAGGCTGTGTCACATGAGCAACATAAGTACTCAGAGGGATCCCAACGTTTGTTGCGGTTCTTCTGTAACTGACTGAGGCTGTTTCTTTCTGCGAATCGTTCTTGAAAAGCACAGCAAATGAAGGGTAGTTTAGGTCTCCATGATCCTCATTCGGGCAGGTGAAATTGCTGGAGAAAACCGCTATCTGAGAAGAGTTGTACTTCAAGCTGCAGAGATAGTTTAGGTAATCTTCAGTGGAGATGTCGTAGACTAATCCAGGATCTGCTGCTTTTTCGGGATCAATGTGGCCCGAGCCAAATGCAAAAGGGGTGGCAGTGTTGGAGATCGTGGAGCCCTTATCTGATATTGGCGCGTTCGTGTTGTCAAGAGTGTAAGCAGTTGTCATTAGAGCCGATTTGATGGCCGCCGGGGACCAGTCACTGTGAACAGACTTGAGAAGTGCCGCGACTCCACTGACATGAGGGCAAGACATTGATGTGCCCGAGATGATGTTGAAAATGACACTCCTTTTGTCAGTGCTCAGTATTGTTGGACCGATGTTTGGTGGCCATGCTGCTAGAATGTTAACCCCGGGAGCTGTTACATCCGGCTTTAGGACATCCGGAGCAATCACACTAGGTCCTCTAGAGGAAAATGCAGCCATGATTGGTGCGCGATCACCATATGAAGTTCCTGAAAATGTGATTGCACCAGTTGGATTCTTCGTCGTGTTCATGTAGAGTTTGATGGAAGTGGCAGCTTTCGCTCCCAGCATCAATGCAGGAAGGATATGTGGATCTGCAATGAGCTCTTCGCCGTCTGTTTGTGTGTTAACAAGGATCATTCCAGCTCCACCGGCTAGTTTCACTTGTTCACCCTTCCCAACTCTGCTGTTTATCCCTCTGTCACATATCACAATCTTCCCTTTCACCAGTTTTCGCGTTAAAGACCCGTTGATGCAGAATTGTGCCCCCTGCCCGCCTGCAGTTTGATCATACACCAGTGGAAGTTTCTTTGTTGGCTTTCCATGATACAATGATGCTCCATTGAACACCTTATTATCTCCGAGCTTCAAACTGCTCGGGAATCCCCGGTCAATGTAGCTAGCTGCAACTGTCATCATCCATGGTGCAGTGTTCCCCACAGTGGAACTCGAGGGCCCTGAGTTTCCTGCAGAGCTTGAGACAAAGACTCCTTTCGCTATTGCGCCAAATGAGGCAATCGCCATGTTGTCGCTGTAATAAGGCCTTGAAAAACCGCCTAAAGACTGTGATAAGATGTCGACTCCATCCTTCACTGCTTGATCAATGGCTGCTAAGATGTCAGAGCTCGCGCAGCCGAGTGAGTAGCAGGTTTTGTAGGCTGCAATTCTTGAAGTGTGCCTCATGCCACTCGCGGATCCCTTAGCCAACCCAAGGAAGTTTGCATTTCTGACAATGTTGCCAGCTGCAGTTGAAGCCGTGTGGGAGCCATGCCCCTGTGAGTCGCGAGGCGATCTGTAGTCTACTGTTTCATTGATTCTTCCTGCTATGGATTCATATCCATTAAAGAAAACTCTTGCACCAATCAGCTTCTTGTTGCAGTTTGAAGGGTGGAACTTCGTGCCAGCTTCGCACGTGCCTTTCCATCTTGGAGGGATCCGGCGCATGCCTGAGTCGTGAAAACTGACATGTTCAGGCCATATGCCGGTGTCAATGACACCAATGATCACGTCGGATGTTAGGTTTTTCGCGCTCCATAGTCCTCGCATGGGTTTGAGCCCGAGGAACTGAGGTGTATGAGTTGTGTGAAGGCTCAGAAGCTCATCTTTTGTGGCAGAGAGAAAACCATCTGTTTTTTTCAGTGATTCGAGCTGATTTGTTGAGAGTGCTGCTGCAAAACCAGAAATGGCTGCGTCATATACATACAAAACCCGAGGAGATGATTTTGGTTCCTCGTTGATGGATTCCATGACAGCTTCCAAGTGCTCCATCTTGGCCTTATCCATGTGAACCACGTAGACATGATCAGGTTCTGCGGAAGCGCTTGCAGTTAAAACCGCGAAAAGAGGGACCAAAATGCACATGATCCTGAAAGCCATTGTGTGTTCCATTCCCTGTAATAGCAAAAAATGACATGAAAAGCGTTAGTAATAAGATAGATAAGGAAAGATAAGTGTTAGTACTAGGATTACATGTCCTGATTTGTCCTATGTTGTTAATACGGTTAGTCAGTATATGCAGGCTCCTACTGATGTCCTGTTAATTAGAAGCAACATGTCGAAAAGCAAGAATTCAAGAAGGGAAAAGAAGTTTGTCGAGTTTTGAGATATTACCTCCTTGTCTTGCTCCTTTGAAGAGCATTAAGGGATAGAGAGTTTATATAGGCTAAAGAAACAGTAAAACTCATCAAAACCGACACGTGTGAATCTGAGAGAGCGAGATTTGAAGCGACGTGAGGTTTCTTCCCACTCTGAGGTATGGACCAGCAGCTTTTTAGAACTGCTATTTGTGATTTAGGCCATTAACTTTTCTTTCAAAGCATGATTGCTTGAGTTGAGCTAGATTTGTGCATTCTGTTGGGTCAAGATTTTAATGAGTGTGATCTTGAATGCATAGACTCCATTTCAAATGTTGCATTAATTACATTAATTTCTCAGTTTTTGAGATTTTTCAGAGGATTTTCCCAGATAAATGCTCTGAAAAGTTGAAGACTTTTTTCTTCCTTCAAGTAGCAGTAACTATGATGAATTTATAGTGTCTTCTTTATAGATCTTCAACCTGGCAATATGCGGTCCATGTTTGTCACTGTTAAGCAATGTACCTGTAATGTAAGGAACTGTTTACTCCCAATTCTTGATGTTTTACTCTTGAAATTTTGGAATTGTTTTTTGACTTAACGTTGGGGAAAAAAGAGACCACGTCGGGTAGTTTTTAGTGATGAAAATGGAAAGCCAGAACGGAAGTTGTGAACCATAAAAGTTGCAATTCTAGACCATCCCACTTTGTTCACCAACTTTTGTGACTGAAACATATGTCAGGACTTCACTAGTGAGTGAGTTCTTTTGTTGGTTGTAAGCACATGTAGTTTGAGGAGTGGACTGTATTGTCATGATAAAGGGACTTTTTGGTTCCACTTACAAATGTGTAGTTTGATAGAATCTACTTCTAGTTGTTGTCTGAAGAAGCAACAGCAACAGACGCTTTAGTGCTCCTTTTTTTTATCCTTTTCTTGTTTAGCTTTTTTTTGGAGTGAATTGCAGGCAACAAGCACTCTGAAATGCGCAACCTCCGAAAGTAGTACAGAAGATCCTGTGGCATCACTAACCCGAAAAGGAAAAGTTTGTTAGTTCTGTTTGGACCAGGCTAACCGGCATGTTCCTCCTGCATTGCTTTTAAATGATACATTCATTGAGTCCAAGTACATGTTTTTGATAGATACAGATAGCTTCTTAGTGCTGTTTAGACCAGATTATCTAAAACAATCTTTAAAGTACTTTCATTAAGGTATAAGTAATTTTTATTGACAACATATGTGTTTCTTGCTTGAATTTTGCCTAGCTAGTTTGAATCTTTATTTACATTTCCCACCTTAGTTTTTGCCATAGGGTTAAAAACAACAATGGGACTTCTGACAGTGTGATCAGAACTTCTCCATGTCAGTGAACCCGAGACCATCACTTTCTTACTGGACATGGGATTAGCCTTCACGACAACCATAAAACTTCGCTTTTGCGACGTTTGAGAGAAAGCTAGAGTCTTAGGTTTCACTGTTATAGCCACTCCTTTCGGCGCTTTAATGATGGCAGTGTATGTGGAATTCACCCGGCCTACATTAGTGACAACTCTTCGGAAATTGCCTGTGGTAATCTCTTGTTTACTCCTCAAACTGAGCTGCATTGTGGGATAGTTTAATGCATCTTCTCCACTGTTAGGGAGCAGTTTGGAACAGTTTATCGAATCTTTCTTGACTAACGTGGATATGGATGCATCGGAGTAGCCCTCGTGGCACAAGAACTGAATGTATGAGAAGCCATCCATGTCGTAAACCAATCCAGGGCTTAAGGCCTTTTCGGGATTCACTTGGCCTGAACCATACCCGAATTCTGCTTCCTTATTTTTCTTGGAGCTCATTACTGTTGCTGTTGCATAAGAATATAGAGATTATAGCAACTATTGATTATATTCCATGTATGAAATGTTTTCGGGCTAGTTGTTTTACCGGTTGTCATGATTGCAGACTTGATGGCAGCCGGGGACCAATCGGGATGAAATGATTTCACGTATGCACCCGCTCCACTCACGTGTGGGCACGACATTGATGTTCCCGGCATGAGGGTGAAAGCCGAGTGCCTGTTATCCTCTGAGAATCCCGTGATTGAGGTCAGAGGACTGAATGATGCAAGAATATCAATCTGGGGAGCTGTAATATCAGGCTGCATTTTTCAGAGGTGTTCGTGAGATAGCAACTTTCTTGCAGATCTTATTGAGAATATGAGATATATACTTGCCTTTAGGACATGTTGTGATCCGGGATTTGGACCTCGCGATGAAAATGAAGCGACGGATGGAGCTTCAATTCTAGCTTCCTGAGATTTGGAGATCACTGCTGTTGGTGATCTGCATTTGCCAGAAAAGAAAAAGTAAATCATTACAAGAGATGCATAGGTTGTTATTACAAGACACGAGTGTCGCGTAATTCGTGAAACCTTGTTGAGTTTATGTAGTTTGCAATGCTTTTCCCAACGGTATGGTTCACTGTTGTTGCTGGTGCCACGGAGATTCGACCTAGGTCGAGATAGGTGAAGGCCTCAGTGATCACGCCGACACCACCAAGATCTCTGATCGCATAATCGGCTTCTGTCAAAAGGGAGTTTGCAGTAAACAATCTTCCCCTTGACCTTTTTAGGATTCATGGCATATTCAAGACACATGCTGTAGTTTGTTTGGAGGGATTGAGACTGCGTTTTGTGATTGTGATCATCAAGAACTTCACTAGAAGATTGAAAAGATTGAGCAAAATGCTGAAAAACCTCGCGTCTTCCGTGTTATTGGCATCCCTGCCACTTACAAGAGGGTGTGATTTCTGCTGTGGCTCAAATGTATTCACTCCAATTCCCTGATCAAGAATCAAGAATCAGGAATCAAGAAGTGGAAAGAAATTTACCAAATCAAGAAGTGAAAACTTACTGAAACTGTGTGTCCATTTCCTAGAGCCACATTGCTGTAGAAGTTCCTAGTGATGCTGCTAGCAGCCACCGTGAGAACCCACGGCGCGTTGTTTGTCACGCCACCAAGTCTAGGGCCGCCATTTCCAGCAGAGGCCACGGTCAGGATGCCCTTCTGCATCGCGTGGAATGACCCGACGGATATAGAATCCGTGATGTAGTTTCCGATGGAGATGGAGATAATGTCTACTCCATCAGCAATCGCCGCGTCAAATGCAGCTAAGATGTCCATATCCGCTCAACCTGAACTAGCCCCACACACTTTGTAGGCCGCGATCCTGGCCGAGCATTGGAGATGCTCTTACCTGCTCATCATCTGGTTGTGCCGGGATGGCGAGAATTTCGCATTCTACTCTAACAAAATACGGAGTATATCATTGTACCTACGGGCCTCTTAGCTGCCATCAGTCCAACCCAATTAATATGTACTCCCTCCTCCGTCCCACTCTAAATTGCTTATTTCCAATCTTTCCTAATATAGTAACATTTTGATGGTAGAAGTACAATTTTATCCCTCATCTCCCCCGGTAGACCTCGACTTGAGGCAAGGTTTTCCAGCAGATTTCCATCCTTCTTCTCCGGCCTGGGCTTCTACCGACGGCGAGGGGAAAAGCAAGGGACCAACGGCAGCGGAAAGGATCGGACCGACGGCGACGGAAAGGATTGGACCGACGGCGGAAAGGATTGGACCGGCGGTGGCGACCCAAAGCAAATCAGCTCGAAAAGCAAGGGACCGACGACGGATTTCCCTTCTCCGGGAAGCAATATTGGCCCTAGATCTTGTCTGATACGGAGTAACAAGTGAATTGAAGACCGACCCAGATGGTAAAAATGGGGAAAGAACAGAGTTTGGAAGCCCGGCGACGATGGTGAATTGAAGCCCGACGACGCCGGTTCCCACTCTTCTTTGTTGCTGCTTTTGGTGAATTGAAGCCCGACGACGACGCAGAGTCCATGGTCCGGCAGCAAGGCTTGAGCAGAATCCCTGTTGGCATCCATTTCCGGCCTCCTCCGACGGCGTCGATCGACGTCCTCCGCAGGTGCGCCGGTGGTTGGGCAGAGTCCGACGGCTCTGCTTGGGCCAGAGTCTCTCTGTCTCTGTGGAGAAGAAGGCTAGATCCGTAAATTCCAGTCCCACATCAGCTTTCCTTAAACTTTGAGCCAAAATAAAATCAGCAAATTAGAATGGGACGGAGGGAGTAGGAGTTATTATATAACAGTACATAATTAACGAAAATGCACATATAACCGTGTGATAATTGAAAGTGTAAATATAACCTTAGATAGTTAGTCTATGTGCACATATAACTTTTTCCAACAGTTTAAGAGCGGAATTCAATGAAAAGACCATTTTGACCCTCTACAAAAAAATACAAAATACAAAACTCCCTAACCCTAATGGTTTCTTCTCCACTCTCATCACGCCGTTCTGCTTACTATTACTCCACATCCCATTCTGCGCAAGAAGAAGCCTCTTCTGCACTCATAAATGATTTCTCCAGAATGGGTTACTCACCACCATAGCCGGCGAAGCTCAATTTCGACCAAAAGAAAGCTTCGACCAGCTCCATGCCTCGTCACCTCCGGCGAACCAGCATCTCTGTCACGCTTGTAGAGTTGCTCCGCCGCGTTGGAGAGAATTCTGTCAACACCCCCGACCGCCATATGATTTCGTTCGGAAACCCATTTTGAACCTGAACATGAATCTGTTTGTTCTCTCTTTTCGTTGGTCGTCGAATGTTGAAAACAACACTGCCCACTGCATCGAGTTGAAGTTCGGCATCGTATTGAAGCCCATTTGTGCAGGAATCGATTTGAAGCCCACCATCGGTGTCGATTTGAGATTTGGGGGAACACCAAATGTCTAGGGTTTTGAGATCTAGAGTTGGTGGAGGGGCTGCGGGATGAGGGTGACGTTGGGGCTGGCTGGAGCGATGGTGGGGGTGGTGGTGGTGGAAACCCTAGCGGCGGAGGGAGGCTGGCGGTGGGTGGGATGGTTGGTGGTGGCGAAAACCCTAGTGTCAGGGGGAAGGATGACTGGTGATGGTGGAACCCTATCGGTAGAGAAGGTGGTGGTAGAGGTGGTGGAGGTGGAGCGGCAGCGGCACAATAGAGAAGGTGGTGGAGAACTAGCGGTGATGGCAGACAACAGATAGGCAAAAGGGAATCTTTCAAATGTTGTGTTAGGCTAAAAGGCTATTTTAGTCATTTTTGGTCAATCAATGGTCGAAATGGCTAGTCAATGTTGGAATATAGTTTTTAGCGTTATATTCACACTTATGTAAAGTAGTTAGAGTTATTTTTGCACTAAAAATTATCTCAGGGTTATATATCACTCTCTCAATTATATAGGCTTATAGTTGTATATTTCCCTTAAAAATGCAGTAGTTACATTAATTGTATTTTGATTTTGATTTTCAAATCTATCAAAATGCAATTAATGGAGTACTTCATCCGTTCCTATATGGATGATATTAAATTTAGGTGAATGAAATTTAATTTAGAAAGTAGATAATAGAATAAGTTTATGAAATTGAAGTGACTCACATAGAGGAGCGGACGGAGTACACATAATTAAGGACAAAATGCATCCATACCCCTCAGTTCTTGTGTTTGTGCAGATATACCTCTGCGTGTTTTGAAAGTGCACTTATGACCCTAGATTTACACTAATTCAGAAAATCGTACCTCTGAGTCATTTTTCGGCATTGACCTTGACTTTACTGGCATTGACCAATTTAAAAGGACAAAATACCCCTCCCTCAAATCTCAGTCGCTCCGTCATTGCCCCGATGGAAAACACCCTCTCACTAGCCAAAAGCCACCAGTCACTTCCCCTGTCACCAAACACAACCCTCAAAATAGCCTCGTCAACTCTCTGCTTTGCTAAGCGCCAACACCACACCCACAACCACACCTTCCCCACCGACACTACACCCGCAGACGACCCTCACCACCTCAATCGACGTTGAAACCCAACGCCTCCCGCCATCTCAATCAACATCGGAACCCAAAACGTACAACTCGCCACCTCCTGTCACCTCAATCAACGTTGGGGCCTCTAAATCGATGCCATCGACCTCCAGCCCAACCTCGTCGCTGGCAAAACCCTTCCTCCTCAGCCCCATAGTCGGAAACCTCCCTCCAAAACCTAACCCCATCATAGGTAAATCTCCCAAAATGCTCAATCACCTCCCCGTACTCCGTCTCCAACCCTTCGCTTTCTCGTCATCAGCCACTCTCATCATCGTCGTTGGTTTGCCTCTCCCAGCCCTAAGGCAATCGGGTCTGGTCTCACGCAGGTACAACGGTGCTTGGAACTAAGCGGTGCTTGGAAAAAGATTTGCGGGTGTAGAATCGACGAAGATGAGGGAATCGGCTGATGTTAGGTTGAGAAACGAAGATGGACAAAATGATAATTTTCATTGAATCCGACAATGACTAAAGTTGACCAATTTATCATATGACAGTAAGTGCACTCTCTTTTTAATTATTAAATATTAAAGAAGATAACAAAGAGAGTAAAACATTGATAAAGGTGTGGTCCATTTGAGGGCATACATGCTCTTTCTTTTTAAATATTATTATTAATAAAGAAGACATTCTAACAAAGAGAGTAAAACATCGATGAAGGTGTGGTCCATTGACTTTTTGCATGAGGAGAAAGTGTTTATCCTATGGAGGGGCCATGTGGGTGACCCATGAGTGGCGGCAATTTTATAAGTTTACACATTTGGGATAAGTACAGTTAGCGGAACTCTCACGCTATCCCTCGACATACTCTCTTCGTCCCGTCTTAAATTAAATAACAATCATTATTACGTCAAAATATATATATATATATATATATTGACCATTAATATTTTTAATTACGTATAATAACGGTAAATAAAAAATTAATATTTAAAAATTACTTGTTACGATAAATTGAACAATATCATATATGATAATATTATTATTTATATATCTATTTAAATATGTAATTAAAGTTAGACACTGAATAGTAATATAAAGTGAAGTGACAATTTAAGCTGGGACAAAGGGAGTATGAATCATGTTCACACTTCGCCTTTTGGAATGCGACGTGCTTAACAACCTACCTTTTCTTTACTTCCACTTTCCCAAATTGAACAAAATAAAAATTCAGTTACACTAAGAAAACTTTAATTACTCACTCCGATCTTTAAATATTGTCGTTCTTTTTTAAATAGTTTTTTTTATTTAACACTTTTTTCTTGTGAAAAATTTTAAATTATTTTCATCTACTCAATTTACCTTTTATTTTCCAATTCAACAACCACCACTCATTTCACTTTTTAAAAAACTTTGTGCCCTCTTGTATGGTGTCAATATTTGATGATCGGAGGGAGTACATATTTAAATAGATATATAAAAAATAATATTATTTTATGTGATATCGTTTGATTCGTCATAACAAGTAGTATCTAAAAAGTAACTTTTTGTTTACTGATATCACTGGATAACACATGTGCTTTGCACACACTAATTTGAATATTATTATATAAATAAATATGTACCTTTAATATAATTTAATTAGTTGATAAAAATATTAATAAATACAATTTTAGCAAAATAATATTATCGATATCAGCATTGCATGCATACAGATTTCATAGAATATGAAAAATAATAAAAGTTTTGAAGATTTGATTGTAATATCGTGTCATTGCACGATTTATGATAAAAATATATATTTATTATAATCATAAAAAATTTACTAAAAAATTAAATTAGATGATAGTTTTCCGAATTAAACTTCGAATTATAGATGTCCATTTTCTTCTTCTTCCAATAATTTTTTAAAATATATTGTGATTAACTGATAACGCTATGCTATTTTTCGACCCAAAAAAATATTGTAAAGAAGGTCATTTTTTTATTAAACATTCTAGGGAAGATTCGAAAAAAACTTTCGTGCTCAACAAATATTGTACTACGTAAAAAGTTAGACATTTTCGGCAGCACCAGTGGTTGAACCATGCTCGATCAAATATAATTAGGAACTCATTTATAATGATAAAAATTATGTATGTTAGATCTAAAATTTTTAGATTAGGGATATTGTCATCAATTCATGATTAATTGATTGAATTGGAAATGTATAAAACATATGTTATAAATTTTGATCCAAAAAATACTTCCTCCGGTCCTCTAATTATGGCCCCCTTTGACCACAACTTTTTTCATGTCATGTTTGACCACTGATAACTTTTGTTGTATACGATAACATATATTATGTGAGATGTCTTTGGATTGTCAGTAACATGTAGTTTCTAAAAAGTAAAAATTTACAATTCGTTATTGTAAGCAACCAAAGTTATCGGTGGTTAAACATAAAAATGTGAGAAAAAAGGGGTCATAATTAGAGGACCGGAGGGAGTATAAATTCATCATCTTAGATTAAAAAAACATAGTCTTAAATTGTCAATATTGTATAATTATTAATTATAAAATTAAATAAGGTTAAAATTTATGATAATCTAAATTTAATATTAATATTAAAATATAATATTTAATGCATTAAATTTTTTATGATAAAATCTTGAGAGAGATCGCATTTTCATAGGTATATGGAAAGAATGAGTTGAAAAAGAATTATAGAAAGACAAAATAGTTTAGTTGCAATATTAAAATTTTACTATGCAACGTGCATTATTTATAAGTTTATGACCCGATTAATGCAAACCAAAAATTATATCTTAATTTCTTCTAATTTAAAATTTAAACCTTGGTCTTTCCATAACTTGTAGAAAGACGGTATTTCAAGAGACGAATTGATCATTTTTAATACTATTACCAATCACATATGGATATATACTAAAAATATGTCATTTGTAAGTATTAGTTAACAAAAATAAAATAAAGTTGTATAAATAGACAAAGTCTTGGACTCTTGGGGAAGACCGCATTTCCATAGGCATACTGAAAGACGGTATTGAATTATAATTATAGAAAGGTAAAAGGTATTAGTTGCAATATTAAAAATTTATTATACAAAGTGCGGTAGTGTTAATTTTATGACTCGATTAATGCAATCCAGAAATTTTATCTTGATTTCTTCTAATTTGCAATTTAAACCTTGGTATTTTCCACAACTTCTTGAAAGACGATCTTTCAAGAAACGGACTCATTTTTTAATACTATTACCAAACACATATTGATATGTACTAAAATATGTTATTTTTACATATTAGTTATAAAATAAAATAAAGTAGTATAAATAGACAAAATCTTGGAAAATATTGTCTTTCCATAGACATATGAAAATACGGGATGGATAAGAATCATTGAAAGATAAAAGGTTTTAGTTGTAATGTTAAAAATTTATCATGCAACGGGCAGTAATAAGTTTATGACTCTATTAATGCTATCTAAAAATTTTCTCTTGATTTCTTCTAAGTTGCAATATAAACCTTCACTACAATATTATGAAAAGGATTGAACAATACTAAAACATTAAAAATAAAAAATTGTAATCCATCAATTTTTTATAATACATAATAGGTTTTCAATTTTGAAGTCATTACATCTAAATTGTTTAATCCATATTGAACTAATAATGCGGGAGTTAAGTTTGGTTGACGAATGGCACTTCAGTAAATAAGTTGAGGTTTGGTGGCATTTGCAAAGTTCCTGGTCAAGGTCATTCCTGGTCTCATTCCTGGTTCCGGCGACAAGCCTATGATTGTAGTAAATCACAAGGGGGAGGAGAAGCAGTTTGTTGCGGAGGAGATCTCTTCCATGGTGCTGATTAAGATGGGGGAGATTGCAGAGGCTTTCCTCGGGATATCAATCAAGAATGTTGTTGTCACTGTCCCTTCTATATTGAACCTATAATGCGGGAGTTAAGTTTGGTTGACGAATGACACTTCAGTAAATAAGTTGAAGTTTGGTGACATTTG
>JAULKK010000008.1:4453636-4463781 GCA_032355705.1 Rubia peregrina
AACCCATATGGGTAAACCCGCGGTCAACCCACAAACCCAACCCGTTCAACCCATATTTTTCAACTACCCATTTGACCTATTACCCATTTGACCCATTACCCATTTTACCCATACCTATACGAGTTTAAAATTAGATAACCCGCTTGACCCGCGGGTTATGGGTCTATTTTGCCACCCTAAAGTTCGTTGAACTTTATCATTTAAAGGAAGGAAACCTAACTAGGAGAAATCACCATTGAATCTATTGAATTTCACTGGAGCTTGGAACTCCATCCATTTGAGTAGTCAGAGATGCCCTCCTGAGAACATCCAAACGCTGCACCACCAACGAACCGCTGCCCAGAACCACTATGATCTCACCATCATCGATCACCTAACTAGTTACGCTCTTCTGAGAACACTCAAACGCTGCACCATCAACGAACCGCATCCCAGAACCACCACGATCCACCATCATCGATCACATGCAGGTTGGGAAACCACAACGGGGACAACCGACAAATCCCCATGACACAGGGTAATCCCCATCAGGAAAAGAAATTGCTCTAATATTCACAATTCTTAATGGGGGTGCATTTTGAAACCTAGACCTCTCACCTATAGAGAATGTGATCTTACCACTAAACTAGGCTCAATTCACAATTGTTCACTTAATCTTAATCATTAGTTAAGTCCAATTCAATTTAATTCAATATAAAATGTTTAAAATTAATTTTAACATGCTATTACCATATACACTAATGTTTAACTTCAGAAAAAATTAGGTTGAGTTAACAAATAATTAAGGCAAAGTTTTGGGAAAGACCGTCTTTCCATAGACATATGGAAAAACGAGGTTAAATTGAAGAAATGTAAAAAGTTTTAGTTGCAATATTAAAAATTTATTATGCAACATGTATGAGTGATAAGTTCATGACGCGATTAATACAACCCAACAATTTTATTTTAATTTCTTCAAATTTACAATTTAAATATTGTTATTTCCATAACTTATGGAAAAATCGTGACTGACTCAAACAAGACAAAGTCTTGGGAAATACCAACTTTACTCCAAAATAAATAAATAAAATAAAATAAAAGTTTAATCCTTGATGAGATCTGCAAGCATTCTCAACGTAATCATCAACCACACTCACACTCCTCTCCTTCCCTGATTATCTAATCCCCTGCATTTTTCCGATTATTTTTCTCAAGCAATTGGACTTCGTCTCCAGTTTGCATCGACTTTTTTATACGTAGATTGAGCGTATACTTTATGTACGCGTTTGTGATTGCGCGTATTGGTGAATTGTGTAGTGCGGAATCGGTGTCGGCGGAATTAGTTTATGGTTGCGTTTTGAAGATTTAGATTCTTTTTTTTTTTTAGAATGGGAATTGCTAAGAAAGGCGGAGGAGGATTGTCAGGGAAGAGCAGAGGAGCCGTTGTCGGCGGTAGCTATGGATCTCGGTTCTCGCTCGTGCTGGTGCTGTTCTTCTGCACGGTTATCGCGCCGTTTTTCTTCTTTGTTGGCCGCGGAATCTACGTCACCGGTCAGTGGCTTAACCGCCCTTATGTTTTGCTACCATTGTCTGGTTTTATGTATATTGCGGTAATACAGCATTGTTTAATAGGAATTGTGCTAGTTTTTGCTAGATCCCCTTGTTTATGAAACGCTTTGAATTGTGGTTGATTGATTTTGTTGTTGCGATCAGAGTATTGGATGTGCGTGTATTGTTTGTTTGACCTTTGTGATCGTATTTGTTGCAATCAGCCTAAGGTATTAATTTATTGGATCAGTTGTAGTTGTTTGAAGTGGACATAGTAACTCTTTCTGTTTAATTGTTGCATTAGTACGCAGATCATCTGTTGCCTGTAGTATAATGTGGAAAGGATGAGAGCTTGTATTAGACTGATAGACCTGGTGGAATTTCCTTGTCCTAAGTATTATGATGAAAAATAAAGCTAATTTGTTCTCTATCAGATAGTTTATGCAATGAAGCTTTACAATTGTTGAACAGATGATTATGTATCCACAGATTTTGTGTAATTGAGCTTGGGAAGTGCACGCTTACGAAAAAAGTATTAACTACAGCCTGTTTCGATTTAGAGAGGTCAATGATTTTTTATGACAATTTGGTCAGAACATAATTTATAGTAATAATTTAATTTGCGGATTAAAATGGAGTGGCATCTGTCGGCATGTCTACTGTGTGTGATATTTTCTGTCTCACGTGAAGCTATGTTGTTCGTATGCAGATGAAAACAAAATCTTGACAGGTTCCCAAAATCAGGTTCTTTTCTTCTTCTTTCCTTCTCTGTACTCTGCTTCTTTTATGCTTTGTTTAGATGCTAAATATCCATCTTCTGTTAAAGGATCTCGACTGGAGAGAGAGGCTGGCATTGCAAAATGTTAAATCCTTGCTTACTAGAGAGGTAAATAAGAGTTCGTTGGCAACTTATTGGTTGTATAGAAGTTATGCTTTACTAGTTTTTGTGGCTTTTGCGAATCTTCTAATGTATTTAGTTATCACTAATTGTAGGTGTTGGATGTCATTAAGGCCAACACAGATGATTTAGGGCCTCTAAGTGTTGATGCTTTTAGGAAAAGTAACCTGTCTGCATCATGGAAATATGTTGGTCAAGAAACCGAGGCCGAGACTATTGCTTCATCTAATGAGGTCAGTACGGAATGCCTTTTGTATTTAAGTTTAATTCTTGTACCTATTCTTAGTATCTTGGATTAACAGATATCTGATTCATTTGCTTTTGCGATTGTACTTGTGCTTGTGGTCAGTCTTCTGATGTTGGTGCTACTATTAAACAAGAACCGTCTAGGAAGAAAGTGGACCTTTCTTCACAAGGTCTAATCTCTCTTGAAACTCTAATGCTTTTTAGATGTTTCATTTCATTTGATAACCTTTTTTGTGTTGAATGCTTATGCAGATGATCAATCCCATTTATCTAATACTCCTGCTAAATTAGCTAGAAGGGTGAGTACAAAAATTTTGTGCGTATGATGCTCCTACTAATCCCCCTTAACCATGAATTTCTATTATATTGTGTAATCCCCTTCTGATGGTTGATTCTACAGAAAAGCTTCTGTTTTATGTACCTTTTAATTAAACAACCAAGCTCTTCTTTCATATATTCCTTTTAAGATTGCGGTTTCTTTGTTTTTGAAAGTTTGCTTCCAATCATTCTACAGCAACTGAGGGAGAAATGGCGTGAAAAGCGTGCGGCTGATTTGGTTAAACAAGATGAAGAAGTAACTCTGAAGCTGGAAAATGCAGCCATTGAACGTTCTAAGTCAGTTGATTCTGCAGTATTGGGAAAATACAGTATATGGAGGAAGGAGAATGAAAATGAGAATACTGATTCCACTGTTCGGTTGATGCGTGACCAAATGATTATGGCAAGGGTTTATATAAGTCTTGCAACAATGAAGAACAAGCTTGACTTGGCCCGTGATCTGCAAAGTCGACTAAAAGAAAGTCAGCGTGCAATAGGAGAAGCTGGTTCTGATTCCGATCTTAGCCACAGGTGGGCACATTTCTTTACTCTTTTTGTGCAATCTGCTTCTCACCTGCTCCTATGAGTTCATAAGGATTTGGTTTTGTTGATGTTATCTGAGACAGTGCCGGTGAGCAAATTAAAGCTATGGGCCAAGTGCTTGCAAAAGCTAGAGAGCAGCTGTATGACTGTAAACTAGTGACTGGTAAGCTTAGAGCAATGCTACAATCTGCTGATGAGCAAGTCCGAAGCTTGAAAAAGCAGAGCACATTTCTAAGTCAGTTGGCAGCCAAGACCATTCCAAATGGAATCCACTGCTTATCATTGCGGTTAACAATTGATTATTATCTTCTTCCACCTGAAAAGAGAAACTTCCCCAGAATGGAGAATTTAGAAAATTCAGATCTATATCATTATGCCCTATTCTCTGACAATGTTCTTGCCGCTTCAGTTGTTGTTAACTCAACCATTAGGAATGCCAAGGTACGAAGTTCTTGACAATGCTCTTCTCATTTTATCCTCTTGCTACTTAAGCACTCTAGGTTTCAGCTTCACTCGTCATTATATACATAGAGAATGACGAATATTTAATTATACGTGCACCTACCCCCAGAAGGGAAAAAAACTCTTGATGTCTCCTGGAGAAATGAAATGGATGAATCTATTTTTTTAATTGATGAGACAAGGACTGCTTAAGTCATTCTTCATATTCGGAGATGTTACTTCAATTAACATTTATAACTATTAGTCGGTTTAGTATGTCAACCATTTAGTGGTGATTTTGATTGCAATAATTACCTAATATGGTGTTTTGTTAAATTTCAGGAACCTGAGAAGCATGTCTTCCATCTTGTGACGGACAAATTAAATTTTGGAGCTATGAATATGTGGTTTCTGTTGAATCCTCCTGGCAAAGCTACTATTCATGTTGAAAATGTGGATGAGTTCAAGTGGCTAAACTCATCCTATTGTCCAGTTCTGAGGCAGCTTGAATCTTCTGCCATGAAAGAGTACTATTTCAAGGCAGCTCATCCCACTACACTGTCTGCTGGTTCTTCAAACCTGAAGTATAGGAATCCCAAGTACCTTTCAATGCTTAACCATCTTAGGTTTTACCTCCCTCAGGTGTATCCTAAGTTAAATAAGATCCTGTTTCTCGATGATGATATTGTTGTTCAAAAAGACTTGACTGGACTTTGGGCTGTTGATTTGCATGGAAAAGTTAATGGCGCTGTAGAAACTTGTGGTGAAAGTTTTCATCGCTTCGACAAGTATCTCAACTTTTCAAATCCTCATATTGCTCGAAACTTTGACCCTAATGCTTGTGGTTGGGCATATGGGATGAATATGTTTGATCTTAAGGAGTGGAAAAAGAAGGATATTACTGGCATATATCACAAATGGCAGAATATGGTAAGCATTTTAAAGCATGTATATATTAAATTGCAATTGTGAATCCTGACTTCTTAGATACTTGGGTTGACGTACTATCACTTTTCATCTATATTAAGTTAGTATATTCTACCCCCACGGCTTTGTTATGTATTTATATGTGTAAACATTTCGCTGGGAATATTTTATACCTAGGAATGACCTCATGGCACTTGCAGGTTTTTTTATTTTCTTCTTCAATGTCATTATTTTCATTCATTAAGCATGCATCTGTGTAATTGCTGCTGCAGAGTTTTTCTATGCTGCTATATTTTATGGTTTTGAATTCATTTAAATAAATGAATCTGTTGTGTCAACTGCAATTATGTAGTGAGTCTTAGCTGGTCTTATATATATTTTGTGTCTGCAGATAAAGGACTGTGCTTGGTCCAAATAAATTTTCCGTGTTTTATAGTTTTTCGGTTCTTATTCTCATATTAGGATGGGAAATTCTGATTCTCTTTTGATTGGTTTTTCTTGTTATTTTTCCCCTCTTCTTCCAGAATGAAGATAGGGTTCTTTGGAAGCTTGGAACTTTACCTCCTGGGCTGATCACATTCTATGGACTCACACATCCTCTTGAAAAGTCTTGGCACGTGCTTGGCCTTGGTTATAACCCCAGTATTGACCGCAATGAAATAGATAATGCGTCTGTGATACACTATAATGGTAACATGAAACCTTGGCTTGAATTGGCCATGACAAAGTATCGTTCATACTGGACCAAATATATCAAGTATGATCATCCCTATATTCGTAACTGCAAACTGAGTGAGTGAAGAGCATTTCATGAGGTAAGGGACCTGATTTCTTCTCCTCCACGACAAGAAAGGACTATTCATTAAAGTTTGATGGTCCTAATTAAGGAGGAATGTGGTTGACCCACTGGCATGCTTTCACAAAAAACCTTATTGTTTATTCTTCTGTGTGGTGTGGTTCAATTCGATTCGTTATAATCACTCCCCATCCCATGATTAACATTATCTGGTGCATCGTTCACGCACAACTTGTCTTGTGTATCTGCCTCTAGAGTTACGTCCAATGTGGACAAATGTAAACCTCGTGATTTTTAGGATATAAATTTTAGTATTCTTTGGACAAACTGATATTCTGTAGAGTTAACCTCAATTTGTTTCGTCTTTTTCAGCCAGATGTAAGTACTAATACAAGGTCCTCCGGACTGAAAGAAGTGAGAATTTAATTTAGTTTTACTACATGTGACAGATTGCTTATGATGTTGTTTGCTTAAATAGCTGGTTTATTTGTATTGCCAAAGTTCCGGTAGCATCTGTGCTCTTGCTGTTGAAACTCACCGCTGGATACAATTAATCATTCTGCCAGTTCTTTGATGGATGCAGTGAATTAATTAGAAGATTGGATGCTATTCTTCTTCTTCTTCTTTAATTGGTAATAAAAGTTGCAGTACTTCACATTCATGCAATCAAATGTGATTTGTGGTACCTTTAGGGTGTTTGACAAGGGGCTTTTAAGTCGTTTTGCTTATTAGCTAAAGCACTTTTAACTGTATTGTAAAGTGTTAAAAAAAAAACTTATTTTGTAGAAGCGGTCTCCCTCTGCTTTCAAAATAAGTCAATTTTGTTTACAAGTAATTTTCCCCGTTGGTGCAGAGCATTACAAGGTGTTGCTCAACATGTGTGTGTATAGTGTTCTTACTTTGTTGAGGTTAGAAAAACACCAGGCTTTTTTTTCCTTTCTTGGATTGTAGCACTGGACTATATTTGTGGGGTGTTGGAGAAAATGGTGCACATGTGGTGAGGCTTGTAGATCCAGCCTATAGGACATCGACACAAGAGTTTGGTGGGAGGGAAAAGTGTCCTTGATACTGTGGGGTGGGGGTTCCAATTAGGAAGGACCTAGTATTAATTGAGTAAATGATCTTCTCCAATCTTCTTTTGTGGGATTTGATGTGATTCTCCCAAATATATGCTTTCCCCTTATTCCCATATTTGCAGGAAACACCCTTTCCCACCCCACCATCATCTGTGCCTTCTGCTTCAGAAAAAAGCCATTGAAGATTTCAGATTACCTCTGCCTCCCCCACTTAGAAACTTGTCTTGTCTTTTAGTTCACATTAATGCTCGCATTTCTTTTCATCTCACTAGTTGATTGATGTTGCCACATTTTCTAGGAGGAATATGGTTTCTTTGAACACAGTGTTCACTACCCTGCTGAATGATTGGTTCTGTTGGGTAAAAATATACGAGTTTTCGGTCATCTTTTTTAGTGGTGGAAAGGATTGCTACTCTGAGTCATGCGAACGTGCTCGATATTTTGCTTCTCACTGTTTTGCAATCAGTGTAATTGAGCTGTTGAGCTGATGAGATTAGTCAGTTTTATGGGTATATTCTTGATGCAAAGCTAGGAAAACGATGCAGATTCGCGCACAACTTGGCATCGAACCATGATGCATTCGGTGCTAGAATATACCACTTTTGCCTGAATTCCATGTACGTCGCACTCAGTGATTAATGGGTGGCTCGTCGTATTGACTCAGGTGGATCTCATCGGGGTGCTTGTCTTGTTGGCATGGGCAAACCGTGAGGCAGTTATCGTCCTTTTGGCTGTAGATGAACCGTGAGATAATTTGTGGGTGACAAATCCTATTAAATTAGGGGAAACTCAATGAGTGGCTCGTCCTATTGCCTTAGGCATGCAATTCTCGTCCTTTAGACATGGACAAACTTGTACTCCCTTGGTTTATTAACAACCTTCAAATTTTTTTCAAAGCATGTTGAGCACCGATAATTTTAATTCCATACAATAACTGACTATAATTTTTTTTTTAGAAACTACATATTACGGAGAATCAAAGACACTTCACATGAAGTATGTTAGTACATGCAATTAAAGTTATTTATGGATAAATATGCCTTAAATTTTTTTTACAATCAAACAGAGCCAAATACCAGAGAGAGTACTAAGTTTAATAACTCAATCTTTCCATATACCCATTTAAAATTGGGTAATTATGGGTACCCAATTAATACCCGATCACTTCCATCTTTTGATGAATATATTATTTAGTGTCATAAACTCCACTGAAGCGTGAATATTTTTTACTATTTTCTGGCTATTTTTATGATTACATCTTCCAAACTTCATCAAATTCCTACGATCGTAAACGAGTTTGTTCGAGTTCAAATCGTTTCAAATATTTCAAACTCGGTTCGATTCGATTGAACCTGTACAATAATGATTCACCTCGAGCTCGAGTGAAATTAAATTAGTCCGAGTTCGAAATTGAGCCATGAATAAATATAGTTATTATTTAAATTAATTATATTATATTTAATAAAAATGAAATATATATAATATGTTGGCTCTAAAAACTCAACGAGATTAACGAACAATATTATAGTTGGGTTCGAGCTCGAACTCGAATACTGTACGAGCTCGATCTCAAGCGCGAATGTTGTACGAGCTCGAATGATGTACGTGCTCGATCTCAAGCTCGAATGTTGTACAAGCTCGAGCTCGAATGCTGTATGAGCCTGATCAAAGCTCAAATATTGTACGAGATCGAATGTTGTACGAGCTCGAATATAGGTTTGCATGAGTTTGAGTCGAGTTGGAACTCGGGATATTTTAAACGAGCTGAATTCGAAATAATGGTTGTTTGAGTTCAGCTCGGCTCATTTATGGTTTTAAGTGTAGTGGAAATAAAATGAAATGATACGAATTGTACCCTATCTGACGGCATATTAGAATATAATTTAAATATGTGAATTAGTGACGGTCTGTCTAATAATACCTAACTATTAAGCTACTAATTTATACATGCATTAAAGATGTATAATTTGTGAACTATAGTCATATTTTATGTTAAATATTACATATGTATTTAATTGGATAATTTTTAGTATTTGTTGAGTATTTGTTGGGTTCCCATTGAATTATCATAATTCGGGACTCATTGAGATCAAAATTTTCCATTAATATAATCATTCTCATCCCACCAAATCCCTAAAACTAATGAGTGTTTAATATCCAATCTCATTAATTACTCATTTATTAATTTCTCATCATATTTTTTCGGTCCCGCCCAATTGACACCTCTAACCACACACTATAATATTTGCACATTGCAATCATGTGGAGCCTCAGGCCCTCGGGTGTTTGCGAAAATAAATTTTAATATATATTCCACTAAATAAATAATATATTCATAATAATAGTAAATAATTTGGCTGTGCCAATAATTATCATGCCTCGTGTGTTGATATTTTACACTCAAATTTAAACTGTTGAAGCATCACTCCCTCATGTGTTCATGCAACCAGGCATAAATACAAACTACGCTGCCTGCCTTTGATTCTTTAGGGGGAGGAAAAAAAATATAAAAACACTTTTTAAATAATTATTGTCAGCAGCCGTTGAATTTATTTTTGACTAACAGCATGTGCAGTAATGATATCTTAATTTCATAAGACCGCTCTACATATCGAAAATGCCTACAGTGGTGATCTCTAGAGTGTCTCCAGGCAAGAGCCCACTCAAGAGACCATGCTGTCAGACGCAAGGGGCCGCCCACATGCGGCCCCGTTTTTTTCCCTCCCGGGACATGTGACACTCTGCCACTTGGCCATGTGTCCCACTCACCCTGCCCTTTTTTAAATTTCAGACGGGGACACGTGGCTCCCTATGATTGGACCATGTGTCCCATTATTTTTTTTGTAAAATATGAATTTATTTAATTTTAAATTTTAATTTTAAAATACGTAAAATATTTTTAAAGATGTGTAATTTTATTCTAAAATTAGAAGAAAAAAACAAAATATATAATAATTTTTGAAGAAAATCAAATGAAATTATTTTTTACAACGAAGAAAGATATATAAAAGAACCAAAAATGAATTATTTAATAATTTTTTTAAAAAAATTCAAGTTCAAATATTATAATGTATTATTAAAATTTACATTCAACATATATTGGGTGGATAAATTTATTTAGATTAAATGTTAATGGTAAAATTAGTGAGTATGATAGAGAAAATCAAGAAAACTCCAAGAATAGTAGAGAGTTTGTCTCTTACCACTATGGGGGGGGGGGAATGTGGTCTCTTAAGTGGTCTCTAGGGGTGGCAAAATAGACTCATAACCCGCGGGTCAAGCGGGTTATCTAATTTTAAACCCATGTGGGTAATGGGTCAAATGGATAGTTGAAAAATATGGGTTGAACGGGTTGGTTTGTGGGTTGACCGCG
>JAULKK010000008.1:4579012-4597742 GCA_032355705.1 Rubia peregrina
TGATTGTGTTGGTTAAAATATGATATTGCAGGTGTGGCATGCTATCAGCAGGGATAGAGTGCCTTTACGGAAGCATTTTCTAGAGGCAATTTTACCACCATTTGTTGCTGTTTTAAGAAGGTGGCGGCCCCTATTGTCTGGAATTTATGAATTCAAACCTAAGGAGGATGTGAATCCTCTTGAACATGATGACGGTGCATTATCAGCAGATGTTTTACCCATTGAGGTTACTGATCTATCTCTTCTAGAGTACTAGTTCCTTTCAGGAAGTTCTATTTTGATGGTATTCTGTCCTCGACCTTGTGGGAAGTTAAGATCTTTAACTGCTACCCATGAATAGTCTGCTGAGTGGGGATTTTTTTTATGTTAAAATTAATTGTGGAGTAGTTAGTCACTTCAAATGCCATCAGTATGGATTTAGTGGCAGCTGCTAGGATGCATATTCAAAATCTAGAGTATTGTAAGTTAAAACCCTACCTGGCATTGTATTATACATAAGATCCTTATACTAATATACCTATGGCATTCTAGTTTATCCTAAGCTTTGTTGCTTAGGCAAGAAGGTAGTTGTGCCTAATCTTCCAGAGAGTCATGATATCAAGAAGGTATTTTGGTTGCATTTCCATGAAGTCTGTTATATAATCCCTCTATTATACATGACGAGCCCCGTTTCTATTACTAAATTAAGCATTAAAACAAGACTCTTAGTGTGGAATTGAGGGAGTGCAAGAAACAGACATTGATGAGTTACTTGGGGGGTTCTGAATGTGGGCATAGCTGGCATGAAGAAACTCTTATCTAAATCTATTTTCAGAAATCAACAAAATACTGATAGGCTGAGTGTGTTTATAGAGAATGCTTTGACATTATGTTCAAGAGTTGCAAACTGTTCATATGTTTGTGTACGAATATATCATATGTGAGTGTACATATATACACACACGCGCGTATGTATGGATGGAATATAGGTTTTAGTTGTATTAATTGATGTTAGAAAGTATATGATCAATTTAGTAAGGACATAATGCGGCTAAATGCTAGTGTTGGTTTGATATGTATGAAAAGGTACCTATGTAAATATAACATGTATAAGAATAGCAGTAGGATCATCAGGTGACTTTCGAACCATATAGGCCTACACCAAGTATTACCTCTGTCCCTTTTAATGGTTTCTCTTTGATGTTTGTAAAGTCAAAGACGCAATTTTCATTGCTCATATCTTAAATGTGTGATTGAAACTAACAAAAAATTGATATTTAGAAAATGTACATTATAACAAATCTAACTATATCTCAGGCTACATAGTTCTAATTTTTATAGCAGTAGAATTTTACTGTAAAATAAAAGACCTTTGACAAAAGTCATGGAACCTTTAATGGGGACTTAGGGAGGATTAGTTTTGTGTCCATACTTTAAAGTTATCACTAATCAATAAGGTTACTTATCACTGATGGGACACAAGAAGGTAAAAATGGACGATAAGATGTTTTAGTAGGATTAATACAATTCTTAAGCATTATTGTTTTAAAAAGGATAGAAGTCGCAATCGAACACATAAAGATAAAGTTTTAGACATTCATAATCTAGTTGATAAAGATGTTACACAACGATTACAGCAGGGTAAAGTGTGCGTCTTCCATATTTTTTGTTTTAGATATTTAGGATCTATTTCATATAGATGCTGTATATATATATATTCTATATTTTCTGTTTTAGATATTTAGGATCTCTTTGATGAAGATGTTACACAAAGGATTCAAGCAAGGATAGAGAAGTGCGTTTTTTTATATTGTGTGATTGTTAGGCAATCCTAAATTTGAAAGAAAATTGTATGAAAAAACTTGCAAGGCCGGTGTTGCTTTGCGGTTAAAAGTGTTGGGAGACGAATATGGGAAGTAGATAAGAGTAGAGGAAATGAGAATGTTGAGGTAGACGTGTTGACATTGTAGATTACATAACATACGAAATGAATTTATTTGAAAATGATAAGATGGTTTGGATATGTACTTGGGAGACCTTTAGATAGGATGTTTAGGAAATAGAGAACTGCTAAAACAATTAAACGAAGAAAAGAAAACTTATGGACTTGGAAAGAGACTACTGAGGAAGAAATGCATGTTATATTAGGTTATAACTATAGCGTGTCTTGAACGAATATGATGTTAAGCCATCCACGTCCTCAACCCCACATTTTTGTTTATAGCTAGGTTGACAAAGAAATTGGTATCCATGCACATTGTCTTATTTGTAGGCTAAAAGATAACATGATGACGCACTTCTGATTTCTTGGATTAATTCTAGACAATGATAGAATATTGTCAGCTCCGACTGGCTTTCTAGTTATTGCCGGCGTAATTGAATTCAACAAATCTTCTCTCCTCGCTCCCATAAAGGGGACAAATTTGGATGCTGCTTTTTTATTAACATTAGCAGAAGCCAGTTCTAAATGCGTGTTATCGGCAGATGATACAGTATTTCTTTTGACCTAATTTCGTGAACAACATACATTATGGTTATAGTCGTTGATGGCAATAATATAGGAGGGTAAATGCCAACGTAAATGCTTTACAACATATGGGGGAAACAACAGAAAACATCGATGACCACTTCCACGTAAATAATTTTAGAAATAGCAACTAGAAGAAATAAGTCCATCCTACTTGTTTGTATAATATCTCGTAGTTGTATCTGGTCGAGACACATGTTTCGTTTTCATGTAAATATAGCATATTCTTCAAAAACTTTCTTTCAATAATTTTCTCCTCTCTTTTAAATTGTGTGACTACTTCTCTGTCTTCTACTCCCCCGCCCCAAGATTATTGATATATTTACTTTTTCAAAGTCAAACTTGGTAAACTTTGACTCTAAATATAAGTTAGAATATGTATAATAAGAATATCATGTGAAATATTGTTAGATTCATCTAAACATCTATTTTCTAAATATCAATTTTTTATGCTGAAATGTTATATGTAGCTAGAGATATTGACGGTCAAACATGGTCATTAAAGACTCTGAAAAAGTTAATAGGCCAATAATAATGGGACGGAGGGAGTATGTGTGTTACTGGAGCATTTGGAGGTCTTCTATATAATGTTTAAATCATCGTAGAAGTAGAAGTAGGGTAAATGTGGAAATTAAAAATCATGAATGAAGAACATCTAAAAGGTTTTATTATATTTGGTTCTATCTTTCAGGGATTTGATGGAACAGACAAAGATGTTATAGATAGAAATCAAGCAGGTTAGAACAAACTGAGAAAAGTGTCTTCTATACTCTGAACGAGATGTACATTGAAATTAGAATGCATTTTCGGTAAACAATCTTAGCACCAGTAATGCTTAATTGGTAAAAGTTTTAGACTACTTAGTATGGACATGAATAAAAAACGAAAACAGCATGAGATGTGTGCGTAGGCACATTAAACGACAAGAATGAGTAACAGTGCAATGAACATAAGGTGGTAGTACCAATAATAGATGAGAAAACAGGAGAGATGTGCATAAGGAGTTTTAACCATATGACTAGTAAAGTATGGATATCCAGATATAGTATCTGGAAAACAGCGAACCAGTTACTCAAACTAAAAGTAGAAGGTGAAGGTCCCAAATGAAGTGGGAAGAAACTATCAAAAGAAATACATGTTATATTTTGACCTAAATGAGAAAATGAGTTTCTAGAGAACACAGGTGAGCCAAGATGTATGCAAGAGTACCCACATAGTGGATAAAGGTTTAATTTATGTTTTCGATTTGCATTAGAAATACCGTGGTTAAATGTAAAATCAATATAACACCCACAAAGTTAGGCTATTGGGGATTCTATATTAGCTTATTATAGTTAGTCAACTACTGAATGTATAGTGAAGAGTATCTACTATATTCACAGAATTTAATAACTATGAAAACATGTTCACAAATTCATATTTTGAGCTTATGTATAGTCTTGTCAAATATATTGCTTCCTTGCCAAACAATTTTGCATTATTTGTGAAGCATGTTCTTCTACCTCCTCTCTGACTTCAATGTTCAACACCTTCATATTGTCTAGGCGGCTCTTGTGATGGCCTCACCTAGCTGGGCTGCAGCTTTTGCATCACCACCTGCTGCTATGGGTTTAAATATGATTGCTGCTGGTGCTGGTGGAGGTGAAACAACTACACCTGCAACAACAGCTCAGCTTAAGCGGGACTCCTCACTTCTTGAGCGCAAAGCAAACAAGCTTCAAACCTTCTCAAGCTTTCAAAAACCTTTGGAGGCATCTAACAAATCTCCTAGAGATAAGGCTGCTGCAAAAGCAGCAGCTTTGGCTGCTGCCAGAGATCTTGAGCGCAATGCGAAAATTGGTTCTGGAAGAGGCCTTAGTGCTGTGGCAATGGCTACATCTGCACAGCGTCGGAATAAGAGTGATATGGAGCGTGTGAAAAGATGGAATGTCTCTGAAGCGATGGGAACTGCATGGATGGAATGTTTGCAGTCTGTTGATACCAAAGCAGTATACGGGAAGGATTTTAATGCCCTATCATATAAATACATTGCTGTCCTGGTTGGAAGTCTAGCATTGGCAAGAAATATGCAAAGATTGGAGGTATTAATTGTGTCATCTCAACAGATATCTTTTCATCTATTTGATGGTCTTGCGGAACAATAAAATTAGTTACTCTCTCTCTCTCTCTCAGGTTGAGAGGCGCATGCAAGTTGATGTAATTGCCCGCCATAGACTTTATACAGGAATACGGGAATGGCGGAAGCTGATACATTATCTGATAGAGTCTAGATGTCTTTTTGGTCCATTTGGTGATCGTTTAAGCTATCCTCAGCGTGTACGTTTCTGGAACTCAAATTGTAGTTTATGTTTCATTTTTTCCTATTTTAATAAATCATTATTGTGTTTCAACTGATGTCAATGGTGACATGTGATCCATGAACCTGATCGCTCATAGTTTAAGAAAGGCTTAAGAGTAGTTATTAATTTTGAGGAACATTTCTGATTTTCAGGTCTTCTGGAAGCTTGACTTCACAGAAAGTTCCTCAAGGATGAGGAGATACTTGAGAAGGAATTATGGAGGGTCGGATCATGTAGGTGCTGCTGCAAATTATGAAGATCCCACAGATCTGAAGCTAGATAAAGAAAATGTTATGAGTCCGTCTAAGGCGTCTATATTAGCTGCCGAGGCAATTTCAACAGAAATAATGAATGACGAGGATGACCCAGAAGATGGTGCTAATCCAATAGCTCAAACGACTGAGACTGAGCAAAATCATGAGATCCAGACAAGGATATCTGAAACAGCAGAGCAGCCTCTGAGGACGTCTGCAAAATCCAGAGATGTTATGGTGTCAAGCGACCAAGATTCAGGGCAAAATACTGCACCTGTTGCTCCTGGTTATGTTCCAAGTGAACATGATGAAAGAATTCTTCTTGAGCTTCCTTCTTCGATGATCCAGCCACTAAAAACTTTGAAAGGGACTTTTCAAGTAAGTTTTGCATCACTTCATCATACATGTTATTACACTTTGGCAACCAATTGCTTCGACCTTTTTAATATGCATGCTTTTGACTGTCATGATTATTTGGTGTGCCAGTACAACCAAGAAATGCATGAAGTTTTGTTGGCAAAAGTTAATCCTTTGATTATCTATCTTGTTTGCCACTTTTTTTTTCTTCTGTTTACTCACTTGTTTTACTGCTGGTATGTTGACCAATGGACCTGGGTTTTAAAAAGCGCAAAGTGCAGTGAAGCGCTAATGGTAAAAATTACCGAAGCGCAAGCGCTCGCTTTTTGGAAAAAAGCGCATGCCAAACATGAACTAGAATTATTTCATTAAAGGCACAACATAGAACTTAGAATAATAACACAAAATCAAAAAGGCAAAAAAAAAACTTTCAACACAATAGAAAATTCAAAGTTTTAAGGGTGGCAAGAAGAACTAAACGACTAAGATCGAAGAGTTCTTAAATTGATATGAAATCATTTAAGGCTCTAATCTCTAGTCATCGGAAAATTTATCATCTTCACCAAAGGTATCCCCATGGACCTCATCTTCATCCCTAAACTCCATATCATCTTCCATATCACTTCCTACCAGGGTCAATATCACTACTCTCATTATTCGAATTGGATGCTCCAAAAGATACCATCTACATAAACAACAAAATCACACACATAAACAACAAAATCACACACATAAACAACAAAATCAAAACATCATGAAACCAGCCCCAGGTTTAAATTGGTGTAAAAACTCAGCCCATGCTTAAACTAAAGCAAACACATTATATTTTGAAGGGAAAAAACAGCCCATAAACAAAAAGTGGAACATAAGTCTGAATCGGCTTCTTTCTTTTTGAAAAAAGACAAGTTGAAGATGAGATGAGAAGAAGAAAGAAGTTATTTACCTCATATGTTGACTTTGCCGTCGGTTTTTGAAAACGGGAGCAGGCTGTACAGGTCTGCCGACGAGGAGGAGAACCAGGTTGCAGTGAAGATATGAAGAAAACAGAGCCGTTCTGTTTATTTTGAGTCGTTTTCTTTATTTTGCTTAGTTTTCATAATTTATTCTAACCCTAAATACTATTCCCTTATGGCCCAAAGCATTTCAGCCCATATAAAAAGAAAACAAAACAAAAAAACAGCCCAGCTGCGCTTTTTCCCACTAAAAGCGCTTCGACGAAAGCGCTCAAAAGCGCGCCCTTTTCGTCTGCACGAGCGCTTCTTCACAAAAAGCGCTCAGCGCTTAAGTGCGCTTTTTAAAACCCAGTGGACCAAATTGAAACTCAACTCCTAAGAGAATGAAACAAGGTCGAAGCAGCTTCACCTGGTGTGATTCTATTGTCTGTGATGAATGTTTAAACCTCTTCGAAAACAAATTACTTATGTTAAAAAAGAAAAATATATATTTTTGTTTGTCCTTCTAGTATCTTGACACTTTTATCACTGAACATCTCTTAAACTACCCAGTTGTATGGATATGCAAATGAGGTTTAGTTCATTAGATGGGAAAACAAAGACAGAAATATGCCAAATATGGTTTGATCGTGTACGTAGGACTGTTAGATGACTCAGTAAGGCATCCAGAAAGTAGAGAACCTCTAAAAGAGATAATCAAGAAATGGGAAGACCTTAAAAGACTTCACAAGCATTGGAGAACACACACATATATGTATATGTGCATGTGTTAGTGTGGGTGTGCGACTTTTTACAAAATCAAACTTAATATCTACTCCCTCCACCCAAAGTTTTCTTCCCGTCTTCTCTCTCAGTCTGACCATCCCATTAAGAATGCCTCCCTTTAGTTTTGCACAAGCCTTAAGGAAATGGATAAAATAAGAGAAAGAAAGTGACGTATGGGGGGTGGATAGTGGGTAAGAGAGAGAATAGAAAGTACATAAGAGTCATGTAAAAGGGTGGATGATAAGTTGTAGAAGTTTCCTGAAAAAAATAATAAAGCAAGATAATCTTAGTGGAACAGAAGGAGTACTTGTTTAGAGTCAAAATCAGTAAAATTGGACGATAAACTTCAATTGATATGGGTAATATATAACAGATATTTCCTAATATCAACAAATATATGGCTATATGTAATTAAAGATTAATGGTCAAATATGCTTTGTTGAGACAATGAACAATATTTTGTGAAGAAAACTTTCTAGTATACACGTTCCGAAATGGGTGTGCATTTGAATTAAAAGTGGACCTGTACAAGAGACTTTAAAGAAAGGTATGATAATATTTAATATCAACAATACCATGTGTCTTGACCGAACATGATGACGGTATATGTTTCATATAGCTGACTTCATGTAATTGAACAGAAGGTTTAATTTTTGTTACTTTAGATAATATGATTTGGGTGGATAGATCATAGATCCATATACCGACCCATAGCAGGGAAGGGTTTGGTGTTGGTTCTTGCTGCATTGGCAAATATATTGGTTATGAGATTTTGAGGTGTACTAGGGTTGGTAATCTCTCACAAACTTCTTAGTTACAAAAGCTAATGTAGGATGCTCTTTTTCAGGTAACAACAAGAAGAATCAACTTTATTGTTGATAAAAGTGAGAGTGATGCTTTTGGGGATGGGTTGGACTGCAGAAATGAAACAAGAGTTGAAGAAAAGGATCGAAGCTGGTTGACATCTTCTCTTCACCAAATATATAGCAGAAGGTTATTTTACATTTTGCTTTCAATATGCTGCAGTCTTAACTTTTCGATTCCAAGGTGCTAGTAGATCATGCAATTTTGCTCTTGCACCGTTACTTGCTGTTTGTTTTGAATAATGCATAACTTCCCGAGTAATATGTCGTTAAAGCATCGGTTTATTCTGTTTCTTTTTCTAACCTTCTACAAGACTACAACTATAGTGTCCTCCATTTGGCTTAACCTCCTTCTCTTCTCAAATACAAGCCTGTTTACCTTTTTCACCGAAACGATGGATAGGGGATTATCTTCCCTTGTTTTTCTATGCCTTCATTTTCATTTTCCAAGGGATTGACACTTTACTGATTCCGTGTTTCTCTTATTTTTCCTTATTTCCTATCAGATATGTGTAACTCTGTTCTTACAACTGTCTGTTATCCTATATGGTCAATGCTTCTGAGGTGCTGTCACTCCCTAATTGAGACCCATCATTGGATTTTTCACTTTGCATTTGTTTTTATGTGCACTATAACTAAACTGCAGATGATGTTTCTCCTGCACATGATCTAATTAAACAAGCTTACCTGTTTGTCTTTCCCATCCCATGTTTTTTAGCTCCCCTAATTTTATTCATATTTCAGGATTTTTCTCTCTGTTTTATGCTGAGATGTCAGAGGACTTCATTTATGCTCCCTGATCTTTCTCTTCATTTTATGCTCATTTCTTGCATACATGTTTTGTCTCTGCCCTCACGCTTGATCTTACTACAGATACCTTTTGAGAAGAAGTGCGCTGGAACTGTTCATGGTTGATCGATCAAACTTCTTCTTTGACTTTGGGGTATAAAGTTTTAAACTTGTAATTGAATGCTTAAGCTAATTATCACTGTTTCGAGTCAATATGCTGACATATAGTTTCATGTTCCAGTCAACAGATGGAAGGCGAAATGCATACCGTGCCATTGTGCAAGCCCATCCTCCTCATTTAAACAATATATACCTCGCAACTCAGGTCAACTTATGCTTCTTTTATCTCTCTTGCTCTGTCATGTTTGATGAATGCTCTTCAGTTCAATGTTCACAGATCCATAACTTCATACTTGTGATACACACATGTTT
Source organism: Rubia peregrina (assembly GCA_032355705.1). NCBI lineage: Eukaryota > Viridiplantae > Streptophyta > Magnoliopsida > Gentianales > Rubiaceae > Rubia > Rubia peregrina. The sequence continues at coordinate 4,588,271 of JAULKK010000008.1, forward strand.
GCATATATGCTTGCTAACATTACAATAAAAGAAGTCCCCAATTTTTGTCTAGGACTAACGTATTCCTTTAATTTACAGAGACCTGAACAGCTTTTGAAGAGAACCCAACTTATGGAGCGCTGGGCTAGGTGGGAGGTCAGTCAGAAGAATATGTGGTTCCAGTTCTCCTTCACGTTTGTTGATCATGATTACCGAACTTTCTGACTTGCATGCTATTTGCAGATCAGCAATTTTGAATATCTTATGCAGCTGAACACTCTGGCTGGTCGGAGTTATAATGATATAACACAGGTACCACCGCTTTTTGTGACGTATGAATAGAGTTTCTGTGAGTATTATGTTAACTTATATCCTATGATGCAGTATCCAGTTTTCCCTTGCGTCCTTTCAGACTACAGTTCAAGCAATTTAGATCTCGCTAACCCTTCTTATCGCGACCTTTCAAAGGTGAATTACTTAATCTTTCACTCCCAAAAATTGTCTTCTTTTCTTCAACTAAATTATGATAATTTATATGTTTGTAGCCCATTGGGGCATTAAATAGTGACCGTTTGAAGCAATTTCAAGAGAGGTACTCCAGTTTTGCCAATCCAATCATCCCAAAGTTCCACTATGGTTCACACTATTCAAGTGCTGGAACGGTAGGATTCTCACTGTTTTGTGTATATTAGTTTAATTTGGTTGTGCCATCAGTTTGAAATGAGTTATATTATTTATTGCTTTGCCGAATCATATCATCCGTCAACTTAATATTTGTATTTATTTTCTGAATATATCCTCTCTAATACATATCTGCATCGAGATATTAAGCCTGATAACTTCTTAATGGGCTTGGGGAGGCATGATAAGCAGCTCGGGTCTGATCAGTTCTGTCTTAGTTATAGCTGTTTGAGTAACATTTTCTTTACTTTTTTTACTTTTAATTGTTCGCAGGTGTGCTGTATTGATTTTGGACTCGCCAAGAAGTTTAGGGACTCAAGTACTCGCAGACACATTCCATATAGGTATATACTGGAATAATTCATTGATGATGATTCGTCGGAGAATTGATGGGACAAACTTTCCGGAAGCTCTTCGATGCCTTCTTCGGCAACTCCGCGATGAGAGTATGTTTTTGCTTTTCACGTGATCAGGTTTTGCACAATTTCAATCTATTCTTCTGTATATTTGTACCGCGCTGTTTGATTTTGATCGCTGTTTTTATTGCGGCGTCGTATTTGCAGGTATTGATGCTCGGACTAGATGCTGCAGGTAGTTGATTGAATCAACTTGAGGTTTAATTAAGCTATAGATAGTTCTTATATTGATTTAGCGTTGCTCGATTTTCCCTAGAGTTCATCGTTGTTTTTGACGATTATATACCTAGGAATTTCACTTGCGGATTGGTTTCATTTAAGATTCGAGCTGGTCCTAGCCTAGGAATTGAATAGTTTTGTTTGGATTATTGTGGACTGTAGACAATTGATAATGTTTGATTATGTTCTAGCTGTGTTGTTAATTTGAAATATGTGAATAGTGCTGTCGAATATTGACGAGCTTTTTCTCACTGATTGGACTGATTGGTGTTTGTTGGACACATCTTTGTGAATTCCTGTGCACTGTGACGTTTTGAAACTCTGTTCTATTCTGCTGTTACTGAAGTACCTTGAGATCAGGCAAGATGTCACGAAAAGGTTTGATGGAGCAGGATTTGAGCAAGCTGGATGTAGCACAACTACATCCTCTCTGACCTGAAGTTATTTCTCGACATGCCTATAAATATCGGTACAGTCTTGCTTATGAATATATGTTTTTCTGGATTAGATAATGTGTTATTTTAAGTCTTTCGTTCGGGTTGTGAGGGTTTTCTGCTGATGCCTACTCCATTTTTTTAGCCACCATTGGTCATGTGGCACGTGGAAAGTCCACTGTTGTAGTGTTGTGAAAACAATATCTGGTGTAGAGGTGCAGTTATTATTTTGTTGCCTCTTTTAGTGATGTACCTTGCTTATTTAGGTTATTTCCTATAATTGCATTTGTGTGGAATTTGCATTTAATTTTTATCCCTAAGTGCTGGTATTGTAACCGTTTTTTGAGAGCTGAAATCTGATTTGTTTTCTTATTAGGTGGGTGTAGTGGCTAAGAAGCGTGGCTTTTTATCTTCGCTGGGTTTTGATTCTTCCTCCGGCGTCACTTTCTCCAAACAGCGCCACCGCACAGGTAAAACTTCACTTCACCAATTTTCCCTGATATATGTTGACAGAGTTACTGTAATCGTGGGCTGAGTGGCGTTCTTTCATGGTTTTAGAGTTACTGTAATGTAATTTGAGTAATGGGTCATCTGTTCTCTCGCCTCTTGAGTTACTGTAATGGGTCATTATGCTTTTCTGGTCTGGGATTGAAGGACCTAGATATTCTTCAGTGTTTGCAATCACATTAAAATCCCTATGAGACTGAGTGGCATGTTTTAAAGATTTGATAGTTTATGCCAGAGTTTTAGTTTCACATATATGAATCATGTAAAGTAGTTCAAAAGGACCTGAAGATATTATAATCTGTTGTATCTCTATGTGGCTCATCGGGGGAGTTATCGACGGAGATCTAGGTGTCAAAATCGGCGATGCCTTTCTAGTCACATCTGGTGTCACATAGTGAGTCTCATAGGTAGGCAAATTGTCGTAGCTATCTATACTAATTTCACTTTCAGTCTCAGAAGAGCAATCTAGTGTACTTTCTGAGCCTCTACAACTTAAAAAGTTGTTGTTAGACATTATGCACCATCTGTCATCAGTATAGTTTAATTCCAAAGAGGAGGATGATCCTTTCATTTCATTTCTAATCAAGCTCCACAGCAAGTCTTGCAAATTGATTTCAAGAAACCAAAACTGATCATGAGATCCACTTAAAGCATAACTAGCAGTATCCTTAACAGAGCCATTTTCATTTAAGAGTTGTTGTACGAAACGCGGATAACACTCTCCATCTTTCTTAACGATATCCTCCGGATTAAGCTGCAAAAAATCTACAAACTTTGTTTCACCATTTTGCGTTTGGCATGAACACTGTTGCACCATTTTGCATGAACCTTGCTGCATCATCTCTGCTGCAACAATACAAATAATGCTGCATATTGTCACAGCTTGTGCATATTGCCAAACCATATGCTCCTTGAGTGGGGTGGTTTACTTTTGTTGACACTTACATGGTGAAACAAATTAAAAGTAGATATTGCCAAACCATTTATGTTTTATTAATTAAAAGTAGATATTGGTTTACTTTTGTTGGCTCCGGTTTAGTTTACGTTACTTACCTATGATTTATACCTTTTTCTGCATGAGTTGTGCATGTTCATTGCTGCTCAACAGCACCTTAAGTTGCATTCATTCTTTGTTTTTTCAATAATGGTATGAGTTAGTCTTTATATTATCAACTAAAATGGACACTTGATTTTATTATATGGTTAGTTTTTAATCATTTGGAATGGTTGTTGGTTTATTTAGGGTCTTGGAGAAGTTTTTATAAGACCATTCAAGAAAATCTGAACCTCTGATCATCAATGGTTGTTGGATTATTCTTTCACCATTCCTCATAGTACCTCTGATCATACTCAAATTCAGGTATTAGGTTCCTTCTAATTCCATTCCTGTCATCAATTCCCTGCTTCATTTTTCTTTCATATTCAACTCTACTATATTTCTGATTATCATTTCTCTCAGAATTATGTTGCTCCCAGTTTCTTCTTTTCCCAGTCTTGTCAGCTTTAACATTCTCAGACTGAGGATACTTCATATACTGCATATTTCTGTGGTCGTTCTAAAGGGTTAGACTTAGTGTGTGAGGCCGAGGATAAGTCGTATGTAGAGAGAGGACGGGTAGCGCGCACAGATGAGATGTTTTGTTCTATGTTTTCAGCTTCTTGAAGGGTGTTTTTCTGTTTACACTGATACTAAATGTCATTGTTTACCTTCATTTTACTTTAGAATGAATGAAAATATTAGAACTTAAGCTTGCCCCAAATCTAGTCATAATGCATAACATATTGTCCACTAGCTTTATTCCCACCAAACTGATCATAATGTTGAACATACTGATTATGAGCTACCTTGCCACCAAACTGATCATAAGGATTATGTACTGCTCTATTACTAATAATATGCTTCATCCAGATCACTCCCACAATAACTCCTTTTTTATTCCCTCCATATCACATTTTATCAAAAATGTACTAATTTCTCTAATTTTTTAATCATTTTCCTCACTGATCATGTCCCGGTGATCAGTTTTATATCCCTTCAAGCATATTTCCTGCACCTTCTCTTTGATCCTATAAATTTCTTTCATGTTACAATTTCCTAGAGCCTGCTGGTTATAATTTCCATATAATCCATGCAACTTCTTTTCATATATTCCCTGCATGTTCATTTCTTCATCAACGCAAATCCAAATTGTTTTCTTCATTTCCTGCACCAGCATCACTTCATAACTTCTTATGTTTAGTATGTCTTGACCGACTTCCCAAAATTGCACCAAATTTTCAAGACATCCTAACTCTTTTATCCTTTGATCATCTTCAAAAGCCTGCAATAGATTTCCAAACTCCTTAAAATTCTGTGAACCTTTATGTTCAATACCTGAAGCTCCACTTTTTATATTCTGGTTTGACTCATTCTAAAATTCTAAAATGTTGTGGTTTCCTTACAAGAAATATTGATTTCATCATTACTCTCTGAAGGTACTAATCTGAGAGTAATCTGATTGCTACTGGTTCTTGATTGCTACTAGAAACATAAAGGTTTAAATTTGATACCATGCATTACTCTCTGAAGGTACTAATCTGAGAGTAATCTGAGAGTAATGCATTACTCTCTGAAGTTTCCAAGTGCTCAAAAGTTTGGAAATTTTGCCATTTTTTCTGTCTGATTTGTGCATCTTTAGCTAGAAAAGAGTCTTGGATGCTGAATTTTCAATTATGGTGCGTTTTGATGGTTTTCTTCTTCTTTTATTGTAGAATCATGTCAATGTCTTTGACCGGTGAAGGAGTCGCTGAATCAAGTGTCTCGACTAAGCGTAAGAGAACCATCAAAACTTTTGTTTCTTTTTGTTTGATCATATATTCATATCATTTTATGCCTTGTGTAGCAGAATTTCGTCAACCTAGTTTAAGGTGGTTTGAAAACAGCAGTGTAATTTCTATTTCATCTGACGATGAAAATGTCGGATCAAAGCCAGAAAATGTCGGTGATCTTCCCGGTCTTCTCATCGACTTTGATTTGGAGCTTCATGACGTCACCCGACGAGCCCCGTTCCGACGTTCGAATCATTCTTGTCGAAGTGGTCCACAACCCTCTCGTACTAGTGCCTGCGCAGCTGAAGCACCGCACCGGTCGACGGCGATGCAGTGGCGGCGAGGGAGGAGATTGTTCCTTGCAAACAAGAAGGCGGTTTGCAGTAATCTACTGCAAACAATTATCCCTGCAAACAATTGGCTCGTAGTTTTTGGAAAGGATTTTTCACCTCATTTTGGACTCTTTGCTGGCGGCTGTGAATTGAACAACATGAAAACATCTTAATACTCGGTTCGGTATTTCATGAGTAGTGCTAAATTTCTTCAGGAATCAGAACAGACATTTGCTTTTTGCGTGATAAAAAAAGCCAAAAGGATATGAAGAACCCGTATGGTTTTATATTTAAACCCATATGGGTTGAAACCCGCAGGTTTACTCATTTTGACCCGTGAGGTGAATGACTTTCAATCCGTGGGTTGAGCGGGTTTCAACTCGACCCGTTTTGACCATACCCATTTTTTACTCATCATAAAATGGGTCATACCCATATTTTTTTAATTACCCATTTTACTCAACCCGTATTTGACCCGTTCGCCCATTTGCCACCCTTCAGTAATTCTTCAACACAAAATCTGTCACACACAACACAAACATTATGTATTTGTAATTCTTAAATTGTCAACAATACAAACCAGAAAACATAGAGATTATTAAGGAATAGAATGTCATGTGAATATTATTTGTATTTAAAATAGATTCATTTCCTTTTCTGCATAGGTCTTTTGTACCTCTATATATTGTAACCCAGATCATGAATATAATCACAACATCACACCCTTATTTTTTTAGTGGTATTAGAGTCTAAAATCCTGAAACCTAAGCTCTAAATTTCCGCTGCCGTCCCCGACCTGCAACCGCCACCAACGATCGAGCGTGCAACACACATGTTGCCGCCGCCTTGCCGTAGCTCGCTGCACCAATCTCCAGATCGCTGATCGTCGCCGCCATCATTGTGCAGCTGCAGTCGCTGCCAAATACACTGTTGCGTACATGGGGACCCTTTTCCAGTATCGGTCCCTTGCACCCCCTTCATTAGTATCGGTGTTATTTCATATGCATGGCATCAATTCTTGGCACCAGTTACTTTTTTCCGGTGCTGACAATCACCGACATCACTGGTTTACTCTAATTTCATTATAAAATCGGTGCCTTACATATATGCAACACCGGTTTCTTTGCCCCAAGGCAAAGAATCGGTGCCTAAGTACTTGTTTCCAGTAATGTAAACTGCATTTGTTAAATTACATATTAAATTTAGAAAATAGTTTTTATATTACATATATATTTTTATATTTTTACATTCAAATACATATTGTTACTTGTTTTAACTTTTAAAATACAATATTTAAATTTGAGTTCGTCTCTTGAAATACAGTCTTTCCATAAGTCACGGAAAGGTTAAATTAGAAGAAATGAAGATAAAATTTTCTTGTTGCATGAATCGGGTTATAAACTTTATAACTACTACACATTACATAATAAAATTTTAATATTGCAACTGAGAACTTTTACCTTTTATTATTATAATTAAACCCCGTCGTTCCATAAGTCTATGGAAAGACGGTCTTTCCATATACCTTGCCTTTAAATTTTCTAAACAATTATAATATTTAAGGTAAAAGTCACTGTTGACTGTCCATAAGTTTATGTAAAGACTATTTTTCTTGAGACTTTCTCAAAATTTATTATGCAACGTGCATTAATTATAAGTTTATGGTCCCAATTAATGCAATTCAAAAATTTTATCTGAATTTTTCTAATTAGAAAAAGTCAGTTTAAAACTTGATATTTTTATAATTTATGGAAACACGGGTTTAAAGAAACGTTGTTCCCAAGACTTTGCCTCCCCAAGGAGGAAATTGGGTTCCAATCGTGAAACAGACCAGCGTACGTGATCGTTTTAATCATCTGCTTTGCTGTAATTTGGGTAATGCAATATTCACTTACTATAAATAAAAAAGATGAAAGGGTTTGAGATGATTTTACTTTTAGCAGAAAAGGAAAAGTATGACGCGAACATTGGAAAAAAAAGAAAATAAAAACCAGAAGCAGTTTCCTAATTTAAATCTTGTTCTTATAAATGGTAGTAGAATACCTCCACAAAGAATTGTTCGTGAAATTTGGGAGGGAATAAACAGCTCCAACACAGAGTCAGTTTCACTGTTTCTACTCGCTCATCGATTCAACTGTTAGATTGAAGGTAAACAGTCCTCTACTTTATTTTCTAATCCACACTTCTTTGATTTTTAATTCAATTAAGATTGGCCTCCTTTGCGATTATTTTGAATTATGTACTCGTTAAGGTTTCTGGTGAATAATGAACTTGATGCCATGATATTACATGTTATGATCATAATGCTGGATTGTTAAGATCTTCGATTCTGCTTCTTTTGTTCAAATGTGTGAATTCCGACAGTTTGGTTTTGGTGGATTGAGATTTGAATTGAGTGTAGCATAATAATGGCTGGTTCTAATGATTTTGGTGCACAGATCTCATCCCTCTGTTACAACCCTAATTATCGACACCAGCTTATTTGTCTTCAAATCGGACACACAAATTTAAAGAAACAGAGAGATCAAGTATCGTGGCTATGGAAAATCGTACTCCTCCGGTACTAGTTTCACTACTCATATTCTACACTTTTTGTTGCTGGAACTCTCTTGTTTTTTTCCCCTTCTTCTAACCCCATGTTTACCTTCTTGATTGATTTTCAGACGTGAAGATCCATTATTCTGACGAAAACATACAAAAGCTAAAGAGAAGATTTCTTCGGTTTGATGGTATGACTCCTTTTACTTTGTTCCATATGTTTGGTTTGTAAGGGTTATGAAAACATATCATGTACCATAGTAAAATTCTTTATCTATGTGTGTGTTTTGAAGGCGTCGATAAAGTTGATGTGGAGGCACACCATGAATTGATCAGAATAAGTGGTACAGTTGACCCCCAGATGCTGATCAAATATCTAGAGAGCAAGAACATAAAGGCTGAATTTTACAAGTACGACATGAATAATGAGAGTGTTTGTGAATCTGACAAGCCCAAAAAACCGAATCAAGAAGCTGAAAGCGCAAGGAATGGAGATATAACTCCCGCAGGAAGCAGAGAGGGAAAGAACCGCGAAAAAATAGCTACAGGGAAGAAAAATGGGTAGAAAGCCTCATGTGTGTGAACCATATGAACCGGTGAAAATTGATGCATTGATTTGCAGGGATCCTTACTGCAAATTGCATAAATCCAGGTCTCTTGTTAACAGCAAAGTGCCCTCCATCAACAGCGAAGATCACCCTCGCCATATGCACGGGCACGGGTTTTCCTTGCCCGGAGCCTTTGGAAACCAACCTCTTATGTTTGGTGGTGGCTCTTCTCTATATGGCCTTGGTCATGCTCATATGCCGATGATGGAACCACCTTATTCTTCCTTTGGTTTGCCTCTGGCGAGAAATCATATGCCAGGGCTCGGTAACTTTGGTTTCTATGGTGATCAGGCTACCATTTTCAGGGGTCCATTCATGTGAGAACCGGGTCCAACTCAATTTTTACTGTCAGAAACTTGGTATACTGTAGGTGCTACGTTTTTTTCACTGTGTAGTGTACTTGTAATCTATTACAGTGAAGGGAGGGGTAGGTTGAATTTTGAAACCCTTTGTATGGATGTGCTATGATTTGATCCACCTCTACCCATCCAAGCAACTTAGGTTGTAACTAGTAGTTAACTGATTACTTGGTGGTTTGAGGTTGGAATGGTCAAACAAAAATGACAAGCATATTCTTAGTTTATAATTAAGGTTGGATTGGAATGTTGATTTTTGTTGCTGTTGTTTGTCTCCTTAATGAGATAAATGTTGCTGTGAATATGTTTGATTTGCGAATGCAATGATGTGCTTTACGGCCTAGTATTGGCTGAGGGAGTAAAGTGTAAATTTGCAGGATTTAAATCTGATTTTGGTGATTTGAGATTTGAATTGGGAGTATAAATTTGACATGAAGGCGAAGCTGAATCTTCTGAGCTGGGAAAAGAGTGAAAATTCTTGAGGCTCTTCATGGATCCTGATTACGACTTGAAGAGACTGAGACCTCCAACTGGTATCCCAAAATCTATGTTAGTGGCTACACCTGATGGCTCTTATGCATTACCAACTGGAGT